>CAUYNB010007615.1:0-44367 GCA_963574225.1 Lagothrix lagotricha
CCTTAAAATATTTGTTTTCTTCTTCGAGGCTGTCATTTTTTAATGTGCATATTTCCTCTCTGAGCATAGCAATATCTCTCTTCAAAATGTCATTTTCATGCATCAGATCTTTCATTTCTTCATGATTATGAAAATCCTAAATAAAACAAAAGAAAGTTTTAGCTAGTACTCAGTAAGATAACATTTCATGATTACCTCTGAAGTTAAAGAATAACCTGCACATCCATGCACTAAAAAGATTACTGTAAGTGGACATCCAACTGGAGAAAAAGTTAAAGCAAAACTTTGAATCTTACAGAGCATAAATTCCAAAAAGTTCAAAAATTTATTTGAAGTCAATGAATTCATAAAAGTAAACACACACACACACACACACACACACACACACACACACACCCCAGAGAATTTTTAAGAATATCAGAATTGGAAAAGCCTTTCGCTGAATTACAACAAACCTAAAAGCATAAATTAAAACATTAACAAATTTGACTAAATTAAAATATCACAAAAAGAAAATTGCATTTACATTCTGACATCTAACCCATACACCACCCTATAGTAACAGCCTCAATTCGCACGAATTTGGACAGATAAAATTTCCCAGTTATTAAAGTTCTGTTTCCCTGATAATATTCTATTGCAATTTGACTCTTTTAACACTTTTATAGTCAGTGATAAGAATTATATTTACAAAATCACAAATCTAGACATTGTACTAGTCACTCCTTTACCCATTTACTGATGAACTCATTTAGTTACCACAATTTTGAAAAAGAAAGGTTAAAAATATAAGCGAGCCACAGGATTTTCCCCAGGGCTTCTGAATCTACTTCTAGTTCTCCACCAGATCACAGTTACTTCTGTGGTGTAAATATTTCAATACAAAAGGAGCCTTTTATTTCAAAACACCAATAGTAAATAAGATAAAATTTATAGAGCTCTTCATAGAATATGAGATTATTCGTCATTGCCATAATTTCTATTTCCTCTTTATAATATTAAAAACAGTAATCAATATGAAATAGGGGAAAGTACAGGGAACTATTTTACTGGGAACAAAACTTTTATCAATAAGTTATCACTAAGTATATATTATGGCATATTATTGTTTTCAAAAGCTCTTTGTAATAAAATAATATCATACTTGGATGCCAAGACATATAACAAATATTAATAATTGTACCTATAAGCATCATCATTCATTTTTAAAAATGAGATAACATTTCTGGTTTGTTTTAGACCTAAATAAGATGTATTACATCAAGTGGATATTTTAAATAATATTGATAAAATAAAGTTGAAGATACAGAATTCTTATCAAAGAATGATTTACCTGATTTGGAGTATTTCTTAAGGTCTTCAGTTCCATCTCTAATGACTGAACAATCAGTTCAAGTTGTTGTTTCGCTTTGACTTCTTCCTTATATTGTTCCTGTCTCCTTTCTAACTCTTCCTCAAGTTTTTTGTACAGCATATTAATGTTACTTTTCTCTTCATTTTCTTGTTTTAAGGTGCATCTGCAAATAAAGGCACTTATCTTAAAATTCATTTTGTTAGAAAATAAAAAGTTTCATCTTTTGATCTGCCTCTGCGCATGTTGTTTATTATCCTAATAAAATTTCCTTGTTCTGGAATATTTTTCCTCTGTAGTTCTAAGATATTTAATTTCTCACTTCAGCATCTTCAAAAGAATGCATATACTTGAAAAGTAGTAAAGAAAGAATATTCTGCTAAAGTTTCTGTTACTAGTGACTCTAGTATATTTTATAAAAAAGGATACTGGAGATTATTCAGTAAAGTTACAAGTTGAAAATTACCTTTTTAAATCAGACAGTCACAATTACTCCCCAGTTAAAAAGGATCATTTATAATTAACAATTTTTTAAGTTACTATTTATTAACAAGTGTGTAAGTTCACTAGAAATAAATTTTCATCTTAATGAAATATTGCAAGTATACCTCCAAATGATTTACAGTGTAAGATGTAAGATGGCACCTTCAGATGTCTTTCACACGAAATATATCCGCAGATTACTGTAATCCAAGACTAGGCTAAAGAGGCTAACATCTGTTCCCCCACACTTTTTATATTTCTTTCTTGAGTAATACTTTCAATTCACCTTGTTATTTTATACCTTATAAACAATTTTTAAATCTTTTTTGGAACAAGACAGGATCTTATAATTAAACAATAAAGAAAAACATATGTTTTTAACATAGAACTTGGAATTATACCTATGTAGGAGAGATGTTGAATAATCAATAATCAGTTTTCAATTCACTTTTTGTTAGATGCATATTAAGAATAAAGCTGAATAAAGTTTTTAAAAAGTATTCTGGGTTGAGAAAAATGGCCATTGCATACTGTGTGGGCTAAACTATAAATTAATATAGAGTTTTTTTCTTTAGTGATGAGGTCTCTGTCACTCAGGCTGGAGTGCACTGGGGTTATCATAGCTCATAAAACCCTAAAAAAATTTGGTTTGATTACTATAAACCTATAATAATTGGGAAAACCCCTTTGTGAATAACATAGCTAATAAAGAAACAGTAAATAGAATACACTATATATTACTATAAACCTATAGTAATCAAAACAGTATGATACTGATACAGCTCGAGTATTCCTTATCCTAAATTCTTAGGCCCACGAGTATTTCAAATTTTGAATTTTTTTCAATTTTGGAATATTTGCATATACATAATGAGATTTTTTGTGCGTGGGACCCAGCTCTACACATAAAATACACTTATGTTTCATATATATAAGCTGGTATCTAATTCTAACATAACAAGCTAAATTTATTAGTAGTTTTAATTACTTTTTATGGCTTAAACATGTTCATAATGTGGGTAACCCCCCATATAGGTACTGAAGAAAGAGAGCTAAGCAGAATTCCGGCACAATTAAGACCTGGAGAGTATCTCAGCTTATAGTGTTACTACTACACGTAACAATATCATTATTACATACCTACATAAATGTACAAAGACACTAAAATTTACTGATGTTATTATGTTAAGAGTTGAGTATGAGCCCCTAAAAATACAAAAAAGAAAAAGAAACCTAAAACAAAGCTAAGAATTATTTACAAGAAAAATTATAGAGATTTATTATTTGGTTAAGACCAAGCATCTAAAACAAGAAAGATCTTCCCAAGAGCAAAATTCCTCTTGACTCAAACTTTAAAAAATAGTTCTACAGACCAGGTGCGGTGGCTCACACCTGTAATCTCAGCACTTTGGGAGGCCAAGGCGGGTGGATCACAAGGTCAAGAAATTGAGACCATCCTGGTCAACATGGTGAAACCCTGTCTCTACTAAAAATACAAAAATTAGCTGGGCATGGTGGTGCATGCCTGTCGTCCCAGCTACTTGGGAAGCTGAGGCAGGAGAACTGCTTGAACCCAGGAGGTGGAGGTTGCAGTGAGCGGAGATCACGCCATTGCACTCCAGCCTGGGTAACAAGAGTAAAACTCCGTCTAAAAAAAAAAAAAAAATAGTTCTACAATTCTGGAAAATGAAATCGTTTTCATCTTAAACACAGTCGATGAAAGGCAACTTGCAAAAGAAAACATCTGGTTAAAGTGGCCTGAAACCTGGGAAAGGACTGACCTGTAGCCCTGGCAACAAGCAGCCCCACGGAACCTGTTTCAAAATCAAGTCAGTCAAGCAATGACCACTGGCCTCACTCACCAGCTAATCAATGTCAGCCACCTGCTTGCACAAGAAACCAATCAGAGATATTTCCACTCCAATCAGCAGGCCTGGGAGTGCCAACCAATCCACAACAGTCCCACTCACATAACCATGCTGCTCCAGATGATGTCAGCCGACTTACGCCTCTGAGATTCGGCCAAGCCTTCAGCTCCACTCCTCCCGAAGCCCTAAGATCAGCAGCTGCTCCATCAGGAGGGAGTGTGCCTGACCAGCCAGCTCTCTTACTACAGAAAGCAATCCGCTTTGTGTTTTAATTTCAGACACTGAAGACTCATAATCCTTTAAGAATTCCTTAAATCCATTAATTTTACCACCCTTATATTTTAGGTTTCTTAATAAAATATAAATGAAAATTGTCATTCCTTTTATCCATCTTACCATAATTAAAACAAGCATTACCAGTAAAAGAAGAAAGAGTGACTAAACACAATATTGGGTTTTTCCATCCATGGAAAAACACTAATAAAGAATATAGCTTATTAGGAAGAGCCAAAAGTATCTAAAATATGCATATAATTTCAGGGTAAAATTGTCAGAATGAATCCATGTGAAATGGTTTTTTAAAATGAGAATTAGTCTAATGTTTAAAATAATACCCCAGGGTTAAACTTCATTCACTCCTTTAATAAACACTTAGTAGCTTCTGATTTTAGGCTGGATGCCCTTCTAGACAGAGAATATGGCAGTGAACAGACAAAAGGCCTACTTACGACAGTGTACACACAATAACAATAAACACAAGAGAGAGGCAAAATATAGAGTCTATTTGAGGAGAAAAACTAAAGTAGGAAAACGAAATTGTGATGTGTTGAAGGGGAGGCTGCTGGAAGTGCCACACTTGCCAGAATTCTGTCTCTCTGCCACTTTCTGAGACAGTGGCTTTTCAGTGAAGAACTTAAGGAATGGAACTGCGAGCCAGGAGGCATCTGAGGGGACAGCACTCCAGACAGAGGAACTGTCAAGTACAGAGGGAGCCAGGAGTGTTTGAGGAACAGCCAGAAGTTCAGTGTGGCTCGAGCAGAGAAAAGAAATAGAAACATCAAAGTTGAAGTTAGAGGAATGAAGAGGCCAAATGATGCGGTGCCTTTTAGGTGTTAGCGAACACCGCAGTATACACTCTGAAATGGGAGGCAATTAGAAGGTTTAGAGCAGAGGAATGGCACAGCTGACTTAGGTTTCCATACATCTGCTGAGTAAAGAATTGGTGGCAAGAGGATTCAAATACATAAATAAATAAGAAGACCAATGAACAGTCTATTACACTCATCTCAACAGCAGGTGGTGGTTGGTGGGACGTGGAAGATATGGCGCTTTGGGATATATGTTGGAGGTAGTCCTGACAAGACTTCCTGACACATGAGATGTGAGGTGTCAGAGAAAGGCATGAGACAAGGATGACACCAAGGTTTCTGGCAGAGCAACTGGGCGAGTTGCCATTGACACAGGTAGGAAAGGCTCTATGCGGGGTAGGTATGAGGAAGGACATCAGCAGATCAATTTCAGGCTTGGTAAGTTTGTGACACGCAATAGCTACCCAAAGACAGATGTCAGGAAGGCAGTTTGATATTTAGGTCTGGAATTAAGGAGAGAGATCTGGGCTGGAGAGATGTACATTTAGAAATCACTAGCACATGCAAGGTAGTAAAAGTCACGAGAAAGTGGATCGAGGACTGAGTCCTGGGACGCATCAGTGTTGAAAGATGTAGGATGAGGAGAAGCAAGCCAAACAGACTACGATGGACGGACTAGAAAGGCGGGCGATAGAGCCAAGTGAGCGAGTGCATTCCCGAAAGCCAAGGAAAGAAAGTGACGTGAAGGAACTTCTGATGGGTTAAATAAAACGAGGTCTCGGAAATTACATCTAGATTTATCAAAGTGAAAATCAGTAGAAACCTGGAGAAGAGCAATTTTGGAGGAGTGGTGGGAGTGGAAGTTACTGGAGAGTTCAACAGTAAGTGGAGAGAAAATCTGAGTCTGTGAGTACACACAGCTTTTTCAAAGACATCTTACCTACGTGGCATGATCAAGGATGAACTATTTTTCTTTTTGTTTAACTGTAGTTTTCATGCCTTATAGAGTATTTCAACACTTTAAATATTGTTTAAATTACATAAACGTGGCATTTTTTTAAAAGGCCAGACCAAGGTATTAAATAATGCATTCACCAAAGACCACTTGAACATTTCTATGTAATATACACTGATTATCATTTTGCTCATGCTTATAAATAAAGACCACAGAAAGACTAAAAGTTTCAAGGGCAATATATCTTGCTTGATAAAAATCATCCAACTCTAGAATATTTTATACTCAGATACACAAAGTAATTAGTCTTATTAAAATATTATAACATTGAACTAAATATTGAGTTCTATAAAATTATTAAAATTGAATTTTATTAAAAAAAAGTAAAAAAGGCTGGGTGCAGTGGCTCACACCTGTAATCCCAGCACTTTGGGAGCCCAAGGTGGGAGGATTGTCAGGAGTTCGAGATCAGTTTGGCCAACATGGTAAAACCCCATCTCGTACTACTAATACAAAAAAATTAGCCAAGCATGGTGGCGTGCGCCTGTAATTCCAGTTACTTGGGAGGCTGAGGCAGGAGAATTGCTTGAAGCAGGGAGGTGGAGGTTGCAGTGAGCCAAGATCACACCACTGCACTCCAGCCTAGGGAACAGAGTGAGACTCCATCTCAAAAAAAAAAAAAAAAAGGGTGGGGGTGAAACACAGAAAATAATATTACTGTTTAAACTCAATGTTTGTAATTTATATGAAATGAAGTCACTGCTGAAAAATGTAGTGTGGTGCATACTGAAAAGCTTATTTTTTGAAAGGAAGGGTAACAGTATGCATGAAGTGTACCTTTAAAAAAAGGATTCACTGCCTTAGCAGCACCTTGGTTTTAGAGCAGGCATCCTCACCTTAGTACTTGTGGGTCACGTCTAGCCCCCTGCTTGTTTTTCTAAGTAAAGTTTCAATTAAAACACATTCATGCCCATTCACATATTGTCTATGACAGATTTTGGAGTACCACAAAAGATTCTATAGTACACAAAGTCTAAAATATCTATTTTGAATCTTAATAGAAAAAGTTGTTCAACTCTTGGTTTAGATCAAAGATCCTTTGATGCATTTTCAGAAGCTTTACCCCATATGCTGCAATACTCAGATTAAGTTTGAGGGTTTAATATTTAAACAGTCATTCACTGAGAACCTAAAACAAAAACTTAAAAACTAGCATTTTGTTAATGATAAGATAGAGGGCCAGTGTAGCACGTAGCTTGCTTTTGCAACTCAGCAGGTATTATAAGAATTCTTTTAAAAAGTGGTTAAGATGTGTCATCAAACTAAATAATTGGAATATATTTTAATTGTGAAATAGTGCACTATAGAAATGACCTCATTTTTTAATGGCTGCATATTACACTATTTTATAGATATACTGATTTATTTCCTTATTGATGGGTTATGACAATGCTATAATAAATATATTTAACATACACATGTATATATGTAACATCTTTATATAAATATTCTGAACATAGGTATATAGTCTTATGTTATATATATTTTATATATTTATTGGCCTATTGTTCATTATGTATAACATATAATGTCCTTAATAAGTGTGTGTGTGTATGGTTACACAAGTTATGTTTTCCTGTACAATCTAGTCCCAGAAGTGAAGTTGTCACATTAGAGGGATGTTAGGTTATTTGAAATTGTGATACACAGCACTAAGTTACCCTTCAGAAACAATTTACCAATTTCGTATACATACAGTGTATGAGAATGCCTTTTTCTTCACATTTGCCAACACTAGTAATTACTTTTTAAATATCATGACTTTAAAAAATATATCTTATTTCATGTTAATTTGCATTTTTCTGATTACCCTGGTAAAAGTATAATATTTGTTAATCATAATGAATATTAGTCCAATTTAGGATTAGTTTATAGCACAATGACAATTATTTCCTGTTAAATACTGCTATAGGCAGATGTGGTGGCTCACGCCTATAATCCCAGCACTTTGGGAGGCCGAGGTGGGCAGATCACCTGAGGTCAGGAGTTTGAGACCAGCCTGGCTAACATGGTGAAACCCCATTTCTACAAAAAATTAGCTGGGCATGGCAGTGCACCCCTGTAATCACAGCTACTTGGGATGCTGAGGCGGGAGAGTCACTTGAACCCAGGAGGTGGAGGTTGCAGTGAGCCAATATTAAGCCATTGCACTGCAGCTTGGGCAACAAAAGAAAAACTCTGTCTCGAACAAACAACAAAAAACAAAACAACTGCCATATGCTTACCTATCATGCTCTTCCTTCACGTTCCTGGGAAATTGCTGAGGATATGTTTTCCTGGTCTTCCTTTGTTGGGTTAATCCATCAGCAGCATCAGAAGATGTACTGTCACGTGTATTTTCTGACAGTTGTATTTCTTCACTTTTGTTTGTATTCCTTTCTTCTTTGACCTTTAATAAAAGTAATATGAAAATAATTGTTATTTTATTCAATAAAAAGAATTCTTTCCTTGATATTATCACTTGATTCAAATTAACTGTCACCATTTAAATCATAAAAATATTTTGTGCTTACTTTAATTTTAACATTATACATAATTGTTATCACATACTTATAAGATATTCTTATCATTCCATCATTGAAATTTTTGTAAAGTCTGTTTATTTCTGTCTGAATGAATAAAAGAATTTTCCAAAATTTCAAAAAGGGCTCTCCTCCATTTTGGGCTTTTATTCCCATCCACTCTTTGCTATCTGATATGAATTTTTATGCTATATGACTGGCAGAAACAGAGAAATAAAAAGGCATAGATATCACATATGTCTTCTGTCTTTACCACCCTGATGTACACATGAAATAGCCAGATTGAGAGGATGTGACCTTGTGGGGCTTCAGGAACATGAAAGAAGCTTTCCCTTTTCTGCACTAAGCTATTCTTTTAGCCACTGCCTTTTTTTTTTTAATATTTGAATCCCAGAATATTAAAAAATTAATGGTACTCCGTGAATTATAAGAACCAAAGTTTGCCACAACACAGGAACCAGAGTGAAACTGCTGAGTTGCTAGTGCAGAATTCTGGAAAATGAGATTCTTCCCAGATTTCACATTCTATTATCACAAAAGCTTATGGGTAGAAAGCATATGATACAGGTATCTACTGATAATGGGAGTCAAACCAACCAAGTCATATTAAATTTTCCTCCAAATCTCTTAAGGTGGCACTCCCTAGCATTTCATGGCACCAAATAACAAGATACAATTCCACATTGCTGAATTACATAAATTACCAGATAAATTTATCAAATTAGTTAGCTATATTAAAAGTGTAACTTGGGCAAAGCAATCGAATGCCTCAGAGGGTGGAAAAAGGTCTCATCTGCTTTTACTTTGAAAGAAGAAAATCCCTAGATTTTTGTCTATCTTTAGAACACAATGCACAGAACTCACCTCTTTACTAAAGAGTCAAATGCTAAAATTTTTGGCTGAGAAGTTATGTTTCATATATGATAAAAATCATACATGTCTAAACTTAACCATACTTTATTAAACAACATCATGTAAAGGTCTGATTCAACAGAAATATTGGAGAGTTGGTGAGTTTTCAAAATACGTGGAAGTATATATTTATTTTAAAAAATATTTGAAATGGTCATGATGGATCTAAAAGTTCAAACAATTTGAGTTAAGTAAGCAGATAAACTTGCATGCATGGAAACACATTCAACAGAATCCTCTGGCTGGGAATATTCATTGCAACTCTCCAGGCTGGATGTGTTTTTGCGGCTCTTCTCCGTCATTGCTTCCCTCCCACTGTATTCCCATCTTATCATTTAAATAAATGTAATTCATTTCTAAATGAATACAGAAAAAAGAATTTAGAGCTTATTTCTTTAGTAATTTCTTTCACGCTTATCTCATTCAGAAGGTCACATGGTATGTGGCTGAATTAGTTTCCCAGCCCATATGCCACTTGGAAGACGGATAGTGAGACTTAGGCTGATTAATGAACAAAGATTATGAGAACATTTCCCAGAACCGTCATTTAGATAGCAGTTCTGCTCTACTTTGACACATAATTACACATTTAGATGACCCCACTGTAATTGTACACATTAGATTTTCGTGAGTAGAAAACTGGACTGAATGAGATAAATGATAAAGAGAAAAAGAGAAGGAGCAAGTGAACCTGTCTTTTTGAAACTGAACTTTCTCTTTCTCCAAAGCCAGGAACTCTACTTGTAACATGCCCACCTCATTCTTAAACCTTGGAATGTCTTGCTGGAAGTCTTCTAGCTATTCTTTTGATGTTCTGTCACCATGTGGCAGAGAATAACTCACATTTTCTAATTCAAGATTCATGCTTTCGTAGTTATTAACACTGGGTTTGTCATATAATGGCTTCTGGAACAAGCACTGTATTGGCTTTCTGTTTTTAAAGCAGTCTGTAACAGCAGAAATACAGTGGCTTTCTATCTGAATCATATGCTTCCTTTCTTTGGGGTGGGTAAACCACAGATCAAAAAGACATTTTGGATCTCTAGACTGAGGCCAATGCCTAATGTCTAACTTCCAATTCGTGGTATTTTGGTTTATATTTGTTGCCATTTGTATGTCAAACTCTTAATCATCTTTCATTTTAATCATAGCTACTAGGTTCCTTAATTTTTCAGTTTCTGTATCATTACAAAAATTTTCTTCATCTTTGTTAGAAGTAAGCTATGTGTCTGGTTTGTTATCATTTTTATAGTCTGATTCATTTTCATTTAAATGAAGCTGAGAAGATGACTGGCAAGTGTATTTCAGGGACCTGGAGTATGAATGGAATGGAAGGACGTTTGACATGGGCTTCCTCTGTTCAGGTGCTGCCTGAAATACCACAGAGTTAGCCCCTCCAGAGGCATCTTCCTCCTCATAATCAAAGACATGAATGGGCAGATTAGAGGGCACTCCCTTTAAGTTTGTCTCTCTTTAGAGTTACTACATAGGAGCTCTTCCTCAGGGCAAGAAGTAATTTTGGAGTTTTCAAAACTTTCACCAATATTCAGCTTGAACCTCTTTGTAATGAATTTTAAAGGAAGTCCTGAATATACATATATAGTCCCTTTATCACAATTCTTACTCAGTTCAGGTGCTTGATTCTTTTTTTTTTTTTGCAGGTGCAAAAGTGGAAAACTAATTTGCTTGTTTTGTTTTGTTTCTCAGATGTCTTTTCTGTCAGGGTGCATTTTTTTTCCTTTTGAGATGGAGTTGCACTCTGTCACTCAGGCAGGAGTGCAGTGGTGCAATATCAGCTCACTGAAACCTCTGCCTCCTGGGTTCAAGCGATTCTCCTGCCTCAGCCTCCTGGGTAGCTGGGATTACAGACGTGCACCACCACATCCAGCTAATTTTTTTTTTTTTTTTTTGTATTTTTAATAGAGATGCGGTTTTATTATGTTGGTTAGGCTGGTGTTTAACTCCTGACCTTGTGATCTGCCTGACTTGGCCTCCCAAAGTGCTGGGCTTACAGGAGTGAGCCTCCGTGCCCAGCCAGGGTGCATGTTTTAAAATTAGGTTTAATCAAGTATGAACAAAGAAATACTACAAAATAATTAAAATTTAACTGCTACTCTTAAATTTCTTAAATTACGGGATCGTATCTAAAAAGTGAAAAATAATTTGCTTTGGCTTAACGTAGGAGAGAAGCATGAACCAGCAAGCTGAACTCTCAGTGTTTGTTTGGACTAAACTTAATTCATCATGTGGTAAATCTACTAGAAATGAATTCACAGATACTATGTAGTGTTATGAAGCTTCCTCTTTTAAAAATATTTTACCTCAGCATACCAGAAATAGTGAGCCCCTACAGTGCATTTATATTTCTGAAGATTAACTGGAGACTAGGCAAATACTAAATTATCAAGAGCCAAAATAAACACCAATCGGAAAGAGAAGCAGAATTTTAAATTCTAATTCAAATGTATACTATGATGGTGTTATGTCTCTAGATAGATTTTCTGCTATATTCACTTCTAATATATTTTAACTTCCACTAGTGATGGTGGATGGATTTTTAAAATTTTAGTAATATTTACTATTTATTTTTGTTAAAATAAAGTTATCGTTTGTACCCTGACACCAAAGGTCCCATTCTGCAAGGTATAATTCTCTTAATAGGCAACTGGGTTGACTTTTATGATAGCATTCTCTCCCTGAACACAGACACTGAAGTCAACTGGAGACCACAAAACAGAATAAATTTTTAAATTCAGCACTGGTGACCAGCAACATAAAACTGCAAAATTTGAACCGCTGGCAATGATGATTCCTTTAACTCAGTGGCCATGATTGTTAAATTGTTCATAATTTCTATTGCTTAGTAATATGACTCAATATTTCATGTTACCTTCTGTATTATGAATAAGGTTATAAAAATAAAAGAGTAAGAGAGTTCTGGAAATTTCTTGCCTCAATTCCAAGGGTAAAGATAGCTATGAGTTACTAGAGGTGGTAAGAATATCTTAAGTTTCATAACTGGTTAAAATGTTTTAAAAATTAATTATAAAATTATGATCTATTGGATTCTAAAAGTATAGTCTAAAAGGTCATGTCATTTGGACCATGCTTTGTTACTAAAGCAAAAAAAAAAGCCCAATATTAATAAGAAATGTAAATGTAAATGTTTCTATACCTCTGGCTCCTTCTTTTCACTTCTTTCAAGGCTTTCTTGTTCTTCCTCTGAAGCCACTAGGAAGTCTTGTCCTGCTGACAAATACATAGGTTGAGTTAAAATGAACAATGTAGAACAGTTGGATAAAGACTACAGTCTTTATCCAAGTGACTGGAGAATAGCATTTATTTTTATTTTATATATTGACAGTTTAAATGAAGCTTAATGTTTGCTGAAATATTTACTTCTTTAAGAAATACTTCTAAGTATCCAAAACTTCAACAAACCACGTGGGGAGACACTGGATATCACCAGGTTGAAGCCATATAAAATCTCAGGGTCACTCACCAATTGTTGCACCCAACATAAATAAACAAAACTGATGGACACAAAACACAATTTAAAAATATAGTAGAAATATACAATGTAATACTTTACTATACGTCATAACAGTATCTTTTTAACACACACTGAGTAGGCAGTTACTAATAATTTGCAAAATTATTGTTACTTTTTATACCTGAATTAGTGTGCACTCCATTTTTTACATCTCAAACGTCTTCCTCTACTATTCTGACAAATTTATTTTCATCTTTTAAGATCAGAATGTAGGCTGGGCATAATAGCTCATATCTGTAATCCCAGCACTTTGGAAAGCCAAAATGGGAGAATTGCTTATGGCGAAGAGTTTAAGACCAGCCTGGGAACCACAGCAAAACCTTGACTCTAAAAAAAATTAGACAGGCATGGTGATATGTGTTTATAGTCCCAGCTACTCAAGAGGTTTAAGTGATAAGATCCCTTGAGCCCAGGAGTTGAGGTTGCAGTGAGTCTCGATCATGCCATTGCACTCCACCCTGGGTGATAGAGTAAGAACTTGTCTCCAACAACAGAAAAAGAAGCTATGCGATGTCTTCCTTGATTCTGGCTATCTTTCTCCGCATACATAGGTGTCTGCTTCTTGGGGCTCCCTTCGTACTTTGTCAATTTTTCTAGTGTAACTTGACCACCTGAACTGCACCTTATGTCTTTACATGTCGATCCCCTTTGCTGCTAGGCTGTAGGGGACAATCTTTTGAGTCATCTTTGTATAAACAGCCTTAATTTTACTAAATAATTATTTATTGAGTGCCTGCTAAGTGCTAGGCACTGGGGTATAAAGAGGGAAAATAAAAGCTGTCAGGGAGGCTTTCCTAAAGATCATGCCTGAGCTGAGACTCAGAGAGTGATGTCAGCCAGATTAAGTGAGGCAGAGGGCAGGGAAGGGTGAGCACAGGCCAGGCAGCAACAAGAGAGGGTGAGAAGCCTCCAAGAGCGTATGTATTTCTCTACAAAAGAATAATGGTGAGGGGGCACTACCAGCAGCTTAGTAATTCCAGAGAAAAGGGCAGATGGGGAAAGGGCTACAGATGGAGATTGGGCAGAAGTCAGTTTCTTTTTCTTTTTTTCTGAGACAAGGTCTTATTCTCTCTCCAAGGCTGGGGTACAGGGGTACGATCTTGGCTCACTGCAACCCCGCCTCCCGGGTTCAAGTGATTCTCCTGCCTCAGCCTCCTGAGTAGCTGGGATTACAGGCACATGCAACTATCACCTGCTAATTTTTGTATTTTTAGTAGAGACAGGGTTTCACCATGTTGGCTAGGCTGGTCTTGAACTCCTGGACTGAAATGATCCACCTGCCTCGGCCTCCCAAAGTGCTGGGATTACAGACATGAGCCACCGCAGCCAGCCCAGAAGTCAGTTTCTGAAAGCCTTCTATAAACCTTTAAGATGCTTGGACATTAATGTATTCAACAATGGTTCACAAATCTATTTGCATTAGAGATAATTAACTCTAAATGCTATGAGGAGCAGAAAATTTAGAGGCATATAAATAAATGAACAAAGATAAAATGTAAGGCAATGTTACAAAGTTGATGCAGGCCTGAACTGAGAAGATGTTTTCAGAAATATTTAGGATATAAGTATCAGTAGTCACTATAAGAATACATTTTTATTGAATGAATAAATATATATATCTGGGTCCCTGGAGAACTACACTCTGCTCATTACTTTATAAAAGTTATCAAATGAGAAGTAAAATAATATACATAAACTGCTTCAGTTACTTGTATTTACTGTATAGTTTTTCTGTTTCAGTCTTCTGTACTGAGAAAATGCATTTGGGATTTTTTTCTTTTTAAGTTTTGCTTCCTGATCTACGAAGCACATGAGAAAATGGGATCAAACAAGTTATTTGCATAGGTAAGAAACTGGATTTATAGTTTGTTATCACTATATAAGATTATCATCATGTTTTGTAAAACATATGTTAATTCTAGACGTAAGGGGAAGAAAGAATTTAAAACTATAGGGGTGAAAACATATTGCATGATTTATTACTGTTGAGCTGATCATATGACTGATTAAGGGCACTGAATTTAACTTGTACATAAAGTAGACTCCATATTAGCTGCAGTTAATCAACAGACTGGGTGTTCTAGCAGAATTCAATTTGATGCTCATGTGTTCTCTTTAAATGATACAGCTCTTCTTAAAATCCATATTGCTAGTGCATGATTATCCATTAAAATAAGGTGATGGAAAGTATGAATACAGCTGAGGAGACACCACAAAGCAAATGCTCAACAGTTCCCATTAATACTAGAAAAATCAACACTATAATACAGAAAGCCATAGACATTATTTAATATTTGATTTTGGAAGGTATTTTTAGTAACACTGCATATAGTTCTACCTAACAATTGCAAAATTAGAGATGTAAAAATAAATCAAAGAAGCCACATTGTGTTTGAATAGTAAATCTGTAGCTGTCTACCCGGTTTTCCCATCCAGCTTCAGAATTCTAAATAGAATCATGGTACCCACACTCAAGTTTATGTTAAGTACTAACCTCAGCAAAATTACTTTTTCTCCTCATTCTCTTTGTTATTTACATGCTGCTGTCCTCAAAGGAAGAATACAAACGCCTTGCTAAGTAGCATTCTGTTTGGTTGTAGGCTGCATAAGGGGAGTAAACGCAAAGTACATTTGGCCACAAAATGACTTTTTAAAAGTCAGAACTATGGTAGCATGAAGCGAAGCGGGTAATCTAGAATAAAACTGTCTATGCTTCTTTTCCTTCTTTGTTCTCTTTCTACCCTAATAGCTGCGATTCACACAGGTTATGAAGAGTACAATTCCCTGAGAGAAACACAGCTCCAAGGTTAATCCTTTCTTTAATTATGAAGTTCATGTGTCCAAAGTCTGTAGTTGCTGCCTGATTTTTGATCACTGATGGTGATACAGATAAATACTTATCATCAACTCTCAAATTCCCAAATCTTTGAAAAGTCTTACTACTGATGGCCCAACTAGTAGAAAAATAATTTAAAATGTCTGAAAATATTTTTTTATTAGAATGCAAATAGTAATACAAATTGTAATAAGGTATAAAAATTCTTTCTACACAGAAGCAGTCCCATATTGTCCTGTACCCCACAAACACACTACTCCTTCATGGCCTAATGTATTTTACAAGTCCTGTAATTGCTGTTAACTTAGATAAGTTTACTTAACTAGAATCTCTCACTTTGTTCTCAGCTTATGTTATTTAGTACAATTTACTTTGAATCACTCAACAATCTCTATTAAATATTTTGTTTTCCATGAGAAATTTTATTATTAATAATTAAGATTCTTCAGAGATAAGAAAATATCTGACAAACTAAGTTTGTGCATAAATACATTGTTTAAATAACCATGACATTATTGTGTTTCTGTGTACTAGAGACAAAAACTTCAAAAAAAATTCTAATGAATATATGTTAAATTAAAAACTGCTTTCATTAAACTGAGATGATCTTCCCTCAATGCATGAATATCTTCAGAATTCACATGTGAAGGCTTAAATATATACCAAAAATTGGTATAAAATATAATAGCCTTAAAAAACTTATTTGCAGCAGGGCACAGTGGCTCCCACCTTTAATTCCAGCACATTGGAAAGCTAAGGCGAGCAGATCACCTGAGGCCAGGAGTTAGAGACCAGCCTGGCCAACATAGTGAAACCCTATCTCTGCTACAAATAGAAAAATTAGCAGGGTGTGGAGGCACGTGCCTGTAGTATCAGCTGCTCAGAAGCATTGCTTGAACCCAAGAGGCACAGGTTGCAGTGAGCCAAGACTGAGTCACTGCCCTCCAGCCTGGGTGACAGAGCAAAACTCTGTCTCAAAAACACAAACAAATAAATGAACAAACCAAAAATCTAATTGTTCCCATGTAAAAATAAGTCTAGGTCCGCACTAGATCTGAAGAGTACACAATACCATTAGACAGGACAGAAATATATTTAAAAAGTTATGTTGCTGGTTTCTGTATAAACTGTTGAATTTAAGCTTTTTAAAACAAGCCAAGGAAAAGAGCAAAAAACACAAAACTTGAAAGGCCGTTTCATCATCAAGGGCTCATGATCACTAGACATTTACAAACTATACACATTGTTTACAACATTGGTTCTGAATTTTTATCTGAGTATCCCTGGAGTTCCAGTTTCATTCAAGGATGTCCAAGAGGTCAAATAAGACAATGTCATTTTCAGTTTCAATGCTATTTTTAGTTTTCTTTTTCGAGAACAGTACAGATAACTTCTTCAGAGAAATGAATTGTCATAACTGCATATGCTAAAGGCTCACGAGTCATAGTTCTAAGGGCATTTACAAAATATGGCGGTACATGCTTGCATTCTGAACTTTTCAGCTTTAAACTATCGTACAGTAAATATTCATAGATACAAAGTGATTAAACAAGAGCCCTTTTTAATCTGACATTATTTTTCTTTTTCCTTTTTTCTTTCTTTCTTCATTATCAGCAACAGGAGAGTCTAATTAAATGTGGTAGAGTGGTGTAAAGAAACACAATAAAAAGTATAAAATAAATTAAAACTGACCTAATCATATCAATGTGGATACATATAGACAATACAATCCAAAGTACACCAAAGAAAGTGGCAGAAAGGTATGTAAAGGGTATAACTACTCACATGCCATGTTAGGACACAAATAAAAATTCTGCATATTATTTCTGAGCATCACAATATAGTTAAAGATTTCAAAAGGGCATTGACATAAAAAACAACCAATTCGTGATGTGGTAGCCTCTATGCAATCATTTTTTAAAAACTTTAACACCAAAAAGTATCAAAATCACTATTTTAAAAGACTGGGTCTAACCGTTATAAATGAATGATTACTTTTCTCATTTTTAAATATCAAAGATGCCTTAAACACACACGTACACACACTCATACATACACGTGCGTGCACAGTCTGCTCATTAGAACACCTGATTGGCTTCAGATCATCAGTATAATAACACTAGCAGAAAGTCTCTGACGTTAAAACAGAAACTGACATGTTAGTAAGTAAAGCTTTCCTCAAGGTAAAGATCAGAACTTCAACTAGCACATAACACACTGGAAATATCTTAGTGTCTCAAAATTCACTGCTTTGAATCCCTGACAAATATAAAAATTTTATATTGAAAATTTTATGCTATTCAAAACATTAGAAGAGAAATATTTGAATTAAAACTTACATTTTAAAATCTTACTGCCTTATGCTTCTACATTTTTTTATTCAAATATAGATACCTATAATAACATTTATGCCAATGCCTTCCATTCAATGTAGAACAAATAGAATTAGGGGTAAGACGAACGTGAGTACTTGCAATCATTTAATGTACTTATTTCCAGCATTCCCTTTGTGTTGAAAA
The DNA here is from genome assembly GCA_963574225.1 of Lagothrix lagotricha. Classification (NCBI taxonomy): domain Eukaryota; kingdom Metazoa; phylum Chordata; class Mammalia; order Primates; family Atelidae; genus Lagothrix; species Lagothrix lagotricha. Next base: position 18,148 of record CAUYNB010007615.1, read on the forward strand.
TGTACCTGCTCCCGACATCTGCATATTCTTTGTCTGTACTGCTTCTTTCACAGCAGGATCTTCCATTTCAGCAGTTGGCTGAATGGGTTTTAAAAGAAAATGATTGATAAATCATATATATTTTATACAACATGGAGTTAGTAATTCAAAAAATATATAATAATTACCTTCCAAGAAGGCTGTTTTGCAGCAGGCCCTACAAAGCAAAGGGGACATGTCATCAATTACATGTAAGTATGACAGGGCCAACCAACCATTCATGCAGTGTTACTATCGAGCTGAGTCCTCATGCCTGGCCATGAAACTAATTATTTAAGATTTTGAGGGTTCTTTTTGGCTTCTTCTTTTCATTGCCTAGGACAGCAACTTGACAAAAATGTAATAAGAAAACTAAAAATATAGGATTTTAAAAAAACGCACAGTTTACATTTTAATAGTGAAATTATGTTTCAAATGCCTATATCTAAAATAGAAAAGCATGGATATCAATGTGAGCACGTGAGCTGATGCAGAGAAAAGGGACCACTAAACAGAGGAACAAATCACACCTGAGGGAATCAATGTCAAAGCTGATGGTGAGTGCGACAGAGTATTTGAACTCAACACATCAGACGCATTGCTGCTAGCACACCATAAATTCCCCTTGTCCTATCAGTGAGAAAATACACAGTTGGAATAATAGTTTAGATGAACGTGTGATTCACCTCTCGTCAAAGAAAGTGTTCTAAGTATCAGCTAGGAAACACATTTATGAAATAAGTGAAATACTCATATTTCCCGTGACCACGTGAACTACTGCAGCACCTGCATTTCTCATATCCCCTCGTTTGGCCTTGTCTTAGACTTCCATGATCCACTCATGCAACACGGTCCGTGAAACACATCAAATGAACCATGTAGAATAAGCTTTCAATATCAAAATATTTACTAAAAAAGAAAACACTGAATCACCACAGACGTGCTGAATATGAATAAACTTTATATTTCAAAATCAATGCAGTATTTATTGAAAATGATGATTTTGGTATTCACAGAATAAACTTGATAATATGATTGCTTCTAAAATTAGCTAAGTTTGATATATTATCTTACTCTGTAGAGAAGTTTTATGGAACAGCGATCATATCAAAGAACTTGCTGTCTCAAAAAAAAATTAGCCAAAGCATCGATATGCAACTTAATCACATCTTATTCACTCATGTCAATGAAATTTTCCTCTCTGAGGCCTGACAGTTATGAAGAGAAATGAGCCGCTGTGGTTTACCCCCATTCTAGCACTCCCTCCTGCCTCCAGTACTGTCCACAGCAATACCTCTATTGTGAGACTGGGTATATATAGAAGCAACTAGAAGTGAGGTGTCTCATGTTTCCTTGGCTTCACCTCTCAAGTCCCCCAGCAAACTTCTTTCTCTCCTCTCTCCTTGTCCTTTCACAATCCCTCTTCCTTTGCAAAAGGAATCTTTAGACCTGTCATCCTCATGCTTCCCTTCCTAACTGCTTTTTATGGATAATTACAACCACAGTTTTCATCTGTAGTCAGCAGTAGTACACACATATTTCACTTTTTTTCATCTCATTCTCCCTCCCCTGTGGCTAGAATCATGCTCAGAAATAAAAGGAAATTAATGTTTTCCCTTAATTCTGTTATTTTTTAAATTGCTGCCTAATGGTTCTTTTTCCAGATTTCTCTAAAGGAGGCTATTCCCTTGCTATTCAGAGCTGCGTCCAAGGACCAGCATCAACATCACCTGAGTACTCATGAGAAATGGAGAATCCCATACCTGCTGATCCAAAATGTGCATTTTCCAGAAGCTCCTCAACCAATCCATGAGTATTGAAATGCCCTGTTCTACAAAGACGTGCTTCCGTATTTGTTTACCCCAAGTGCCCTTTAGAAGCCTAGCCTCAGTTTCTCTCCCATCATGTTCCTGAGTGTAATACTACATTATAAGCCATAATGTTGCTAATGAACTTTTTAATCAGGCTCTACCTTCTCTAATTAACTTCTCCATACATCACCCAACACTATTCTCTTCAATTATGTGAATTTGGCCTATATAATACTATCCTATGAGGTTACAACATTTTCTATAACACTAAATTATAGCCATACATGGCTGACCATTTATGGTGATGTTCATCTACGGTAAATAAAAACACAGGTCTGTGTGGGGCGGTACCTCAATCCTTAATGCCTCCGCAGTAGTGAGGATGACAGCAGGAGTAGGTAGGAAAATGTTGCTCTGATTCTGACAGTTTTGGTAGTGGAAGCTCACTTTATCTTCTTCCCTATTTCTAACACCCTGCCCCTCCTTCTACAGATCAATTTGACTCTACTACTCTCCATTCCATACACCCGCATATTTTTTCTTCGTTTATTCCATGTACACTCTGCCCTCCTCATTCTTTCTTTCTCTTTAATTCATTTCTTCTTCCCTCTTTCCTGACTTGCCTCAGGTCTTAGAGTATCTTAAAATGGAACTGATAACTCAGCTCCTTTAGTGGCACTCTCGACAGGATCAACTGCTGACCCCTGATTAGAGACATAACTTATCACCATGTTACTCATACTTATTATACCCTTAATAGGACATTTTCTTTAGCTATTAGAATATATTAGTGCTCGTATTTTTAAAGAATCATTCATCAAATGACTTTTTAAATAAAATATGATTCTCACCTTCTTTTTTTCCATCGACTACACTGTTTCCTTTATCATCGGAAGGTCCAGGTAAAGGCTCTGACACTTTCTCGGGGACACACTGCTAAGGTAATATAAAGAGTGAGTTTTCATTTTAAAAATTATAATGAGTTGCATCAAACTTATCAATATTTTCTTTTTTAAAAAAACAGGGTCTTGCTCTGTCTCCAGGGCTCGAATGAGTGGCATGATTGTGGCTGACTGTGGCCTCCACCTCCCAACCCCAAGCAATCTTCCACCTCAACATCCTGAGTAGCTAGAACTGCAGGAGTGTACCATCATGCCAAGCTAATGTTTTTATTGTTATTTTTGTAGAGATAAGGCCTCACTATATTGCCCAGGCTGGTCTCAAACTCCTGGGCTCATGTAATCCTTCCATTTTTGCCTCCTAAAGTATTGAGATAATCAGTGTGCACCACCATACCCAGCCCTAATCAATTTATTTAAATAAACCTCAATTTAGGCCAGGCATGGTGGCTAACACCTGTAATCCCAGCCCTTTTCAAGGCCAAGGTGGGTGGATTGCTTGATCTCAGGAATTCCAGACGCAACTGGGCAACATAATGAGAATGCATCTCTACAAAAATGAGTCAGCATCATGGTGTATGCCTGTAGTCCCAGCTGCTCGGGAGGCTGATGTGGGAGGATAACTTGAGCCTGAGACATAGACACTGTAGTGAACCAAGATCATACCACTATATTCCAGCCTCAGCAACACAGCAAGACCCTGTCTCCCCAAAAATTTCAATTTACTATTTTAAAACTAATTTGACTTTAAAATAAGAGAAGCATGTATTAAAAACCCAAGCATTTCAGTAAAGAACTTCATCTACACTTTCTAGATCAGGCTAATCTCTTATCTTCATACAGACATTGACTCTATTATCCAAGCATGGCAGCCCAAAGAAACATGTTCACAGGCAAAATATTAACATGCGCATATTTCAACCAGGAACTGGCTTCAAAGTACCTAACTCCACTTTGCAGTCTCCACCAAAAATAAGAAAGCATTTAAAAAATACATGTCAGCCAGGCACGGTAGCTCATTCCTATAATCCCAGCATTTTGGGAGGCCAAGGTGGGTAGAACACCTGAGGTCAAGAGTTCAAGACCAGCCTGACCAATAGGGTGAAACCCTGTCTCTACTAAAAATACAAAAATTAGCCAGACTTGCTGGTGTGGACCTGTAGTCCCAGCTACTCAGGAGGCTGAGACAGTAGAATTGCTTGAACCAGGAAGGTGGCAGTTGCAGTGAACCAGGATCATGCCACAGCACTCCAGCCTGGGTGACAGAGTGAGACCCTTTCTCAGGATATGTATCATATACTTGCTATAATACTTACAGTATTAAAAATTTTAAATATTCCTCATAAATATTTCAGTGCTAAAATAAGATACTTATGAGAAAAAACTTGGAAATATGTCACCTTGAGCCACAATAGGACACTGTTCCATTGATGCTTCATTTATGTAGCATCTTGGAAACATCTACATATTTTCTGATAAAATTTTTAGTGACACGAAAAAACGGTTGAATAGGATGATAATGCAGTAATAAAACTTTATGTTGTATTTAAATAAGAGCAAGCAGATATATATAAACTGTGCAACTTTTTCCAGTTAAGAAAACTTCAGGCCAGGGGCCGTGGCTCACACCTGTAATCCTAGGACTTTGGGAGGCCAAGGTGGGTGGATTGTTTGAGCCTAGGAGTTTGAAACCAATCTGTGCAAAATGTTGAAACTGCATCTCTACAAGAGATACAAAAATGAGCTGGGCATGGTGGTACAAGCCTGTAATCCCAGCTACTCAGAAGACTGAGGTCAGAGGATCACCTTAGCCTGTAAGGTCAAGTCTGCAGTGAGCTGAAATTGCACTACTGCACTTCAGCACAAGCAACAAAGTGAGAACCTGTCTCAGAAAAAGAAAAAGAAATAACTTCAAAAAAGTATAGCAAGCAAGCTAAGCCTGACACAGTGGCTCAAGCCTGTAATCCCAGCACTTTGGGAGGCCAAGGTGAGTGAATCACGAGGTCAGGAGATTGAGATCATCCTGGCTTACACAGTGAAACCCTGTCTCCACTAAAAATACAAAAATTAGCCAGGTGTGCTGGCACGCTCCTATAGTCCCAGCTACTTGGGAGACTGAGGCAGAAGAATCGCTTGTACCCAGGAGGCAGAGGTTGCAGTGAGCTGAGATCGAGCCATTGCACTCCAGCCAGGGTGACAGAGTGAGGCTCTGTCTCAAAAAAATAAAAATAAAAATAAAAGTGTGGCAAGCTTTCTTTAAAAGGGAAAAAAGTAAGAACATTTAGAAAGCGTCTAAGATGTGTCAGGATCTTATATGCACATATGTTGTACATACTGTAATCATAAAAACTGATTATGATGATGGCTTCCTGGTCATTCCGGGATGTTACAAGCAAAATGATGAAAAGATGTGATCCATTTTTCTCTCCATTCAGAATTTCCTCCTCCTAGACTTTCACATGGCTGGCTCCTTCTCATCTTTTGGTTGACAGCTTAAATATCACACTCAGAGAGGTCTTCTGTGACCACAGAATTACACTCCCACTCCCATCCCCATCCTTACACAAACTTCCTTGATATCTTCTAATATTTTCTGTTTTCTTTATAGAAAGCATTTATAGTCAGTCAGAAGAATTTGCTGGTTACTTTTCTGTTCCCACTACTATAGTGTAAGCCCTCATCTTGTATATTCGGTGTCTCACTGACTAGCACAGTTTGTGACCTATAACCAAAATAAATTCTAGGTCAAAATACTTAAAATTTCATCGAGAGGTTTCATGTCCCAAACTGCTATGTTTCTATAGGATATCTCCAGTCGTAGTGGCCTGCTGAAACTGAACACACTCCTACCCCAAACTTAAAATCCACATGCCAGTTCCTACTTTCCCATTCTTTCCTTGATGCTACTGCCATTTTATTGTCCTTCAGTTTACAAAAAGCTACCTCAAGATTTATTAAGTCACTGAATACTGCTGTGATCATTTTGTCTCATCTTTGTATATATACTTTCTAGTTTACAAATGTTTTCACATTTCCCACTACTTTGGTTCATTACACATGCCTGAGAGGTACCATTAGTACCATTTTTATGAACGAGGTCACTGATATTTAAATAGGTGAAAGAATTTTTCCCAAGGTTGCACAGCTAGTAAGTGGCAGAACCTGGACGCTAACGCGTCTTTTGACTTCCGCTTGGTGCTGGTAGAACTACGCAGCAGCTGCTTCCACTGAACAGTCAGACCCCTCCCATTTCTCTCCAGAGTCATCACATTAGAATATGTCATCTTTCTCTTATACTTCTCCTGCTACAAGTATGGCTGCCACAAAAGTACTCCGTGTGTTCTGTTTTTGAAAATGACTTTGCTTATTACAACACTAAACCAAATTGCTGTTATTACAGTCCCACCTAGTTACTACTCCCCGTGTTTTTCTTATCCTAAAATGTTCATTGTATATCTGTATTGAACAATCAAAATATATAAATATATTAAAGTCCCAGCATTATCTTTTCAAGTTCCAAATGCAAAAAAAAAAAAAAAAAAAAACTACAATTCAAACTGTTTCTTTCTAACTCTCTTTAAGACTTTTCCACATCCAGATATATCACAGAAAGATACATTTGGCCATGGCTTAACCTGAAATAATTCTTTAGTTTTTAGATAAACTTACCTTCGGAACACAAACTAATTTTTTGCAAATTCTAAGCTTTATTTTCCATGCACTATACTATATTTGCTTTTTAAATGAATTAAGCAGATTACTGGAATTAAACTATGCAGCAGTAATGTACTTGGCACATAATGACTATATTAATTGTGGGCTAAAAAATAAGAAAATAATTCATTAAAGGCATATGCGGGAGGTAATCACTTGCATAAATCACTTATTTTTGCGGGGAAAACTGTGAGAGTTGAGTTTATAGTAGTACCTTATTTAAGTGGGTTGGCATTGAAAATAGTATTAATTGCTTCTATTCTGTTTGTCAAAAGCTAAAGATAGGTGTATAAATTCAGCTCCTTCCAAGGAAGAAGAAGAAAAACAAGAATAAACCTTGTGGGGTCATAATTTTTGAATGAAAGCCACACATAGCTAACTAAAAGAGAAAGCTGTAACTAAACATGCTGACGATGAAGGCAGAGATGGAGTGAAAGACCAGTCACTAGAACAATGAGATCTGGGAGAAAAAAATTAGGCTGGAATGAATCATTTTTAAAATGTACGAAGAAACAAACAAAAAATAAGCCTAATTGGTCAATTAAATATGAGCTTAAGCCAAGAAAGAAAAGAAACAATAAGTACAATAAAGTACACGGAGAAATAGATATATAGCAGAGCTTTTTGGTCCTTTATAGCCCTAATAATGCTAATTAATATTTATGCTACAATGAGTTTTTTGTAAACACTTCTGTGACACAGAGTTTATTACTATAAGACATTCAATTAGCTAAACATGGTCGTTGACCACTACCTGAAAGAACATTATTATTACAGAGAGAGAAAACTGGAACTTTCCATCAACTTTCCACCTGGAGAAAGAATTGGTCACCAGAATGCTAAAGAGTAATGTATGGCTTAAAAGAGTGTATTTAGTATAAACCCAGCATGTATGAAAAGGTATATTTTGAAATAGTATCTTTAATATATATACAACATAAATTGGGGCTAACAAAAAGTTTAAGAAATTTTAATCTAAAATCATAATCTTAAGATTTCAGTTGAATGATACAAGAAAATATATTGTAAACTTCTTGGCTATTTATGACCTATTTATAATTTATTTCCTTTTTATTAATGGCATAATTTCTCAACATAACACATCGAAACTTATACATTCTTAAAATTAAAAAATAATACAAATGTAAGCAATATTTTTAAAATGCGGTATTTAATAATGAGATATATTAGGTATGTAATATTACTTATAACATTCCATAATATAAAAATTCATGTGTCTATTTATTTTTTTAGATTAAATAACTATTAAGTCTGAATGTGGTAACTCACATCTTGTAACCCCAGCACTTTGAGATGCTGAGGCAAGTGAATCCCTTGAGCCCAGCAGTTCAAGACTAGCCTGGACAACAAGGCAAAACCCTACCTCTACAAAAAATACAAAAATCATCCGAGCATGGCGACACAGGTTTATATTCCCAGTTACTCGGATGGCTGCAGTGGGAGGATCACCTGAGCCCAGGAAGCAGAGATTGTAGTGAGCCAGGATCCCACCACTGCACTCCAGCCTGGGTAACAAGGTAAAACCCCATCTTCAAAAAACAAAACACACACACACACACACACACACACACACACACAATTAAAATTCTTCTTACATGGAAGACTGTATTCAAGGTACTCCAAGACACACACAAATATGTTTACTGACCTCCAGTAGCTCATGGTACGCACGAGATTTAAACGCTAATTTAAACCACGAAATATAAAAACTGAAATTTGAAATTTCAGAATGTGATATAAGGACTTTGAGTGGATATTTTAAATAAATTACAATGCAAAATTGTGATGCTGAAGTCTTACCATATTGCTATTAAGAGTCTCTGCTTCTAGGACTGGTTATTTGCAGCAAAATACATTTATTCAATTAGATGAATAGTTTTATATATACCCTTCATGGACAACTTATAAAACACACAAAAATCCCTTTGTAATACAAATTTTGAAAACATAAATTTAAATTTCTACATTTCCACAATTTGTATTTTTAAATTAGATATAGTCCTGTTATGTTACCGAGGCTGTTCTCAAACTCCTGGACTCAAGCAATCCTCCTGCCTCAAACTCGCAAGTAGCAGGGACTATAGGCATACACCACCACACCCAGCTATTTTTCTACAATTTTTGATATTATTTTAGTCTCCCTATGGTACCAATAATATAAGTAGAGAAATAATCTCTCCTAAAAACTACATGATACCAAAATAGTAAGTGTCCAAGAAAAAAGCTATATTCTATGTGCTGTACAGATTTGCAACTAAAAGGTACCAGGGAGATTCCATGATTACTACGTCATTTGACCCACTGAAGATTTATACAGGCATAAATATTATGAAAGTCACACAAGTATGATTTTAAAGTCAAAGAATTAATATTTGTCCAAATAAAACTTAACCAAATTTTATATTTCCTCTACTAAGGAAAGCATTTCCTAATGTGATTTTCCTCTATGTATTTTCCAGTTTATTTTTTTCAGCCACCACCCTGTCACAGCACTTATCAATCTTTTGTTAGTTACCAAAGTTAAGCAAATTGCTTTAATCAACTAGCCATATGTCTGTTTTTCTCTGACCAACTTTCCATTACCAACATAAAACAATGATAGGTAACCACTGCTAAATTTTAGAAGTAAATGTTATGTAAAACTAGATTCCGAGTGAGAAAATTAATTTAACAAGAGACCACTTTACCTTGGTAGCAACTGTCAAGCCTTCATCTTCTGGTTTAGTGGATGAATCCACACACAGTTCTTGGAAAATGCTTTAGAGCAAAAATACACAATGAAAATGAGCAAGTTTATTTTTTTACATTTTTTTATCTGCTAGTTCATATCCAGCTTCCTTCTCCAAGAAACAAAAACACAATATTGGGAAAGGTCAGCTATCTGTATATTAAATAATGTCTCTTGATATAATTAAAATATGGCCTCTATTCTAAAACTTTATTTTAGTTACCTATTTCTGCCTCCACCTGTCTAAATCTATAAAATATTCAGTGAAAACTGACCATGAGGTCCATAACAAATAGTGACACCCAATATATTAGCAGAGCCTGGCAATAATTTACACCTCACAAATGACTGTCCTGAAGCTGAACTTAAAATTCAATTAATGAATGACATAACTTTTGTTACCTAACCTGGAAGACACCTGATGACCTGAAACAAGGTAGAGAGATCCACTCTCTTGTTCATAATCTATCTCTGCTTAAAAGACTAATCTGTGTCACTTCACAATGGCGGTATAAATTCCTCAGCATGCAAACCACTTGGGAAGGTCCTGTTGCTTTCCTTTGCCCTAAAACAGTACAGGGAATCCCCGGCAATATTTGATATCTGTGAAAGCTAAATGTACAAAAGCCAAATAACAAAGTTGTATGTTCTTATTGAGAGGCAGAGGTGAGGAGACACATGCCCTGGGCCATGAATCTATGTAGTTCAGCAATCTCCAGCCCTCTGGACTCCACGGGTTCTAAGCCACCCTCTGTAAGGATGGAAGTAGATGAAACCACATTTCTGTCTGCTGTAGACACTCCTCCCAGTGTCTCAAAATCTTTTATCATCTTTCAGTGAAAATCTTCATGTTTGTCAGTTCTTGACAAAAAAAAAAAAAAGCAACCTATTTAGAACTGTCTTTAAACTTCTATTTTAATGTGCCTTGTAGATAATTCCCAACATCTTGTGTCCTTCATCTTTAAAATTTATCTTTATCAAACTTGTCATAAACTCCAAGATTCTGATCTCTTATTGAAGAGTCCATACTCCTATCCAATCCAGTGTTGTTTCTCTTCAAACTTGGCCTTCCCCTGCTCATTCCATTCTTATCCACTTCCATTGGGTTCACCTGCTCATTCCACTCTCATTCTATCCACGGGGTGCACAAGACTCACTCACTCTTTCTATTATTAAAATACACACAAATATGATTAAAAAAAAAAGGAAGGAAAAAAGGAAGGAAGAGTACTGGGCTTTAAAATGAGTTCAAATCTCATTTTTGACACTTCCTATGTCTAAAAAAAGGCATCTTCATCTCTTTGAGTCTCAAGTTGTAGATCTAAAGAATCACTTGACCAGAAAGTTCAACACAGGTTGAAGTACTAGAGAGTATTTTAATTAGTTCTAAGATTCCTAAAATTCTGTAATTCTGTGTGCTTTTAATTCTGTCCATAGAAAAACTGGGAATGCATAGCCAGCAGAATTTGAAAAAAGAATAGAACAAAAGAAACACCAAGAAAACCAGAGAAGAAAGTTTTAAAACATTGAGACAAGATTACAGAAAAGTCATGGAAAAAGAAAAAAGACTAAAAAAATATATATATGGAAGTAGTTGGAAATACGAGCCTAAAGGGAAAACCAACCTGGGAAGTCAAATAATTTCTCTCTAAGACTTGCCTAAACTTGCTTTTCTAAAACTTACAGTCCTATGGCCAAAGCTAAGTAAGATCTGTCCTAAAACCTTTAAAGGTAAAAATAAGATACTGGTTACCACTGAAATTGTCAAATTTATTAGGACAAATTCTTGGACTAACCACATTCTGACAATAACCTTAAACAATAACCACATTTCTAACACATCTTTAGATTTGTTACATCTAAATCAATTTGTTAATTTATTAATCTAAATTAATTTTTGTTATGCCTAAATTAATATAAAATAAATTTTATTATGTCTCAATTTAATTAATCTAAATAGGATTCGGACCTCTACTCTGATTCAAGTGCTGCATAGATCTCTGTCTATCTATGCTGAGGAGCAGGAGAAGGGATTTGGAAGCCAGGCAGGCTAACGGTCAAACTGTGGGCCAGCTACTTTGCTAACTATGGGAACGTGAGTCAATTAATCAACCTCTCTAAACTACAGTTGCCTATTTAGTGAACAGTAGGTTATAGGAACACAGATGTTGTGATGGCTTTATGAGATGATAAATGCATAGCACATAATAGGGTTCTAGCCTAGAATATGACACTCAACAGATATTAGTTTCTTCCATCTATATTTCCTTATTTAAAATAATGTTTTAAATTTGTAAAATCCTACCTGGTTAGAGATTCATCAGAACTCCCAGCATCTATTAAAAAAAAGGTAAAATGCATTTAAATCAATAATAAATACACAGAATATTAAAAACATAAGAATGCACAGTGATGCATGCCTGTAATCCCAACTACTTGGGAGGCTGAGGCAAGAGGACCACTTGAGGAACCCAGAAGTTTGAGACCAGCTTGGGAAACAGCAAGATTCTATCTTCATAAAAAAATTACGCACACTTGTGTGCATGCTTTAGACCATGTTTTTTTGTTTTATGGTTTTTTTAAATCATGGGACTGACGCTTTGTTACAAATCATTCCTTTGGGAGCATACCTGGGACCTTATCAGAAATAATATTAATTTAACCTATTGGTAGGTAATTAATGCAGTAAGAACTCTTAATTCCTTTGCTTTGTATTTATTAGATGCAAAGAAGAATAAATTTATCAGAATTTGATATCTACAAGTGAACTGCAGTATACAAGTCATCCTAGCCAAACCCTGTGAGATTGACTAAAAATGGTATTGTGATGAGTGAACAGTGTCAAAGAGTATGATTTCTGGACCAAAATATGAGGGCAGTTAAAATAGAGTATACGGTAATATGTGTGGAAAAGACACCCTTGACATGTTTTTCTCTGCTCTCATGCCACAGCAACAATCATCAACAAGAAAGGCTCCTGTGACCAGATATGTGGACAGTTTTTCCCCACCAACAAACAAGCAATCATTTCTGCAGATGACACAAGCTGAATGTCCTCTAATTCAGTTCTCACACTCTATCTGCAGATAACATCAGATTCCACAGGTAAAGGGCTCAGTCCCATGAGACCACCTCCCTACATCTGCCCTAAGTCTGAAGCTCCAGAACTTCTGACCAACTGGCTTAAAATTGGGGTTCCCAGGACTCCCGCTTTGGGTTAAATTGAATTGTTGGAGTGGCTCGAAGTAGTCGGGGAAACACATTTACCAGTTTGCTATGAATGACGTTACAAAAGGTGCAGATGAAAAGATGCATAGTGGAAAGTCTGGCGGAGGTGGCAGGAAGATTCCTTGCCCTCCCAGGGCACACCATCCTCAAGGAACCTCCACGTATTCAGCAATCTGGAAGCTCTACAAGCCCAGTCCCTTTGGGTCTTTATGAAAGCTTCATTACAGAGGCATCGTTGATTAAATAAATCACTGGCCATTGGTGACTGACAACCTTCAGCCCTTCTCTCCTTTCCAGAGTTTGCAGAGTGAGCCAGGAGATCTCAACCCTCTAACCTATCATGTCATGGTTTTTCTGGTGATCAGTCCCATCCTGAAGCTACCTAGGGGCTTCCAGCCTTCAATCACTGGCATACAAAATGACATCACTTTGGAAATTCTAAGGATTTTAAGAACTGTACACCAATAAATGAGTCAAAGACCAAACGGATTTTACATCCGCAGTTTTGATTTCTGTGGTTGCAGTTACTGATGGTCAACTGTATTCCAAAATATTACATTGAAAACTCCAGAAATAAACAAGTCTTAGGTTTTAGTGTGCCAGACTGAGAAGCACAATGAAATCTTGAGCTATCCCCCTCTACCCATCCCAGGGTGTGAGTCATCCTGCAGTGCATCCACACTGCATCTGCTACCCACCCATTAGTCATCAACATGCTCTCCTCCTGCACCCGGCCATCAACATCATTAAGGCTTGAAGACCCAGGATCACTCAAAGCTGATCATCTTTTTTCTCACTTAGACTCAGGGCGTGAATAGTGGCCTAACACTATGTTACAATGCCTACGCCATTCACCTCACTTCACCTCATTACACAGGCATTGTATCACTTCACATCATCACAAGAAAAAGGGTGAGAACCATACAATAAATTTTAGGAGACCACATTCAAGTAACTTTTATTACAGCATATTACTATAATTTTATTTATATTTTATATATTTTATTATTACTATTGTTAGTTTCTTATTGTGCCTAATTTATAAATTAAACTTTATCACAGATATGCATATATAGGAAAAAACAGTGTGTGATTCAGTACTATTTGTGGTTTCAGGCATTCACTGGGGGTTTGGAATGTATCTCCTGCAGTTCGGGGGAGCTACTGTACTTACTTTGTTGAACACAACACAGCCTCTCTAGCTCTTCAGTTAAAACTGTTCAGTTTAGGATAAAACACTCTATCACTAGAAGCCAGCAAAACAAAGCAATCAGACCAGAAACAGGGATCCTTGCAAAGACTTTCCAGCTGTCAGTGGAGAAGAGCTCAAGAGAGATCAATGTGTTACTCTGGCTAATACTCTTTGGGGAAGGTGCTGGGTGATTTACTTAGTTGTAGCTATGTGCTCTGCCCTACATGTAACAAGGCCCAAATTCACCTGCCATTTTACCTACCACAGAAAGAACCACGGAAATATCACTCCTTTAATAGCTTATTCACTCTGAACCACACCTCACATTCAGAGAGAAGCTTAAGAAACACTGGGGAGGTGTGGCAGGCTGCCAGGCAGTACTATCTGATGTGAAAAATATATAGAAAGAAACTATCACTGCCCCTTTGCTATCAGAACGTGCCAATGCTTGCCTCTTTCCCTAGTAGAAGAAAAAATTTTTTTTTCACCTCACATAAAGCAAAACTCCCTTGCCATCCCTCTTGACAGAATCTAGTTGTAGGTGAGTCATGTCATTATAATACAGACTGTTGTCTAACACATCCCTCAAAGGAAGAGGATCAGTGAGGAACATAAGTATTTACCTACAGCATTCACTGTCTGGTCTTATTTCCAACCAAAGGTAAGTATGAGAGACTTCGTGATTCCAGTGTTATGAAGTACAGCCTTTTGAGCTTGTCCACTTCCATTGCTAGGGAGTCTATCTGGACCCACCTCACAGAGCAAGATGCTCCAGTTTGTGCTGAGTGGTGTCATTTTCCTCAACCCTTTTCATTATGTGGCAAATATCTATACAAAGCATGTTTCCTAAGTATGTAAAGCATATGTCATCAGATCTTACAATGATAAAGAAGCAAAAGAAAAACAAAAGGACAAAGAACATCTTAAATGACTGACCACATTCAGTTACTATGAAACTTTAATTTTTTTAACTATTCAAAACGATATCCACTATATTATTCCAACTGTATGACTCTTCTGAAAAAAGTAAAACTATAAAGACAGAGTAAAGATTAGTGGTTGCTAAGAGTTGCTAGGGAGAAAGGGAAAGATGAACAGGCATAGTATAGAGAATTTTTAGGGCAATGAAACTGTTCTGTTGATAATATTACAATAATAGATACATGTCATTATACATTTGTTCAAATTCACAGAACGTACAGCGTCAAGAGTGAAGCCTGATGTAAACTATGAACTTTGAATGATTATAATGTGTCCATGTAGGTTCATCAGTTGTAACAAATGTACCACTCTGATGGAAAATACTAATAATGGGGGAGGCTACATGTGCAGGAGGCATGGAACATATGAGAAATCTCTGTACCTTCCTCTCAATTTTGCTGTGAACCCAAAACTGCTCTAAGAAATAAAGTTATTGATTTATAAAAGATATTCATGGCTGGGCATGGTGGCTCACACCTGTAATCCCAGCACTTTAGGGGGCCAAGGTCGGTGGATCACCTGAGGTCAGGAGTTTGAGACCAGACTGACCAACATGGTGAAAGCTTGCCTCTACTAAAAGTACAAAAATTAGCTGGGTGTGGTGACAGGTGCCTGCAATCCAGCTACTCGAGAGGCCGAGCAGGAGAATCATTTGAACTCAGGAGGTGAAGGCTGCAGTGAGCTGAGATTATGTCACTGCACTCCAGCCTGGGCAACAGAGTGAGATTCTGTCTCAAAGAATAAATAAATAAATAAATAAAAGAAAAAAAGCTATTTACTGTCTATGCACCCCAGGATCTCCAGAACAAAAAATAAAACATAAGATATTGACTGAACCTGTTATTGTGATATAGCTAAGCAATACACAGTTACCCTAAAAATTAGAGATTATTGAAGATCAAAAGTAACAGCATGTGGGCATTATTTCTCAAAGTGAAGTATATGAAACATATAAAACAAATTAATTGCATGCTTAGCCAAGAATATATTGATAAAAATGACTGTATATTTTATCTTAATGATTCTAAGCAGGGATTTAGCACAATATGAAAACAAGATTATTCATGTAATCAAAATAAAAGACAATTTTAATTCTAATTTTAACTCAGAAATTTTTATGCATATTTAATTTAACAATTTTACTGAGAGGTTAATGAGATAAGAAGGACAGACAGTAATTACCTAATGCTGCTATGGTAACTTACATACAAATAGCTGTTAGTCACTAAATGTCAAAAAAGTAGCCAGCATTGCAGCTTAACATGGGTCATATGACAGAAACTAGTACCAATTTACCTTATCGTATAATATTATTTGTTATTAAAACGAAATTTTAAAACAACACCAAAAATTAAGTTGGGGCTATAACTGCTGTGCAGGAAAAAATTCATACAGCAGGCAAGAGACTGCCAGCCTTGAAAAGGCCTGCATGCAAAGCCGGCCCTTGGCGGGCGTTTAGCAAATGAGAATTGGGAGAGTTTCCACCATTCCTTGAGAAGAGCGGCTCACCATGTCTAAAGTGTTTATAGAATGTGTGGTTACTCTGAACAGCTGCTTTCCATCTGGGAGTCTGGAATTGGGTACATGTGAGGGACAGCAACCTCCATTAAAAAACTTGGGTACTTAGTCTCCAATGAGACTCTGAAACTGGTAGACATCACTGCACATGTGTTGTCAAAACATGAGGCTGTGAGAATTAAGCAGATCCCGGCAACTCCACAGGAGAGAACTCCTGGACGCTTGTGCCTGGTTTCCTCCAGATTTGACCACATGCACCTTTTCCCTCTACTAATTTTGCTTGTACCCTTTCATTGTAATAAATTACAGATCTGAGTATGATTATTTGCTGAGTTCTGTGAACCACCAAACCTGGCGGTGGTCTTGGGAACCCTTGAGACAAATGCATCATATGAGATATTTATTAAGTTGACATGATACATGTGGATGGAATCATATGGTTATTTCACAGGGTAACTTTCCCTAATCTGTTTTTCTTTTCTTTTTTTTTCTTTGTTTAACTTGGAGATTCTTGTATTTCTATGTCTATCTAATTGAATAAAGTCATAAAAGGAATAAATAAAACAGTGATGTCAGAAAATAATGTGAAATAAGCAGCAATCCTATTTTAACCAGAATAAAAAATAGAGAGTCTTGATGATTGACGATATGTTCTACAATATAAATATTTCTAGAAAAAAAAAGCAATGAAAAGGTGGTCAATTTTCTGCAATTCAACTGGGCTTAATTCCATTTTATAATAATTGTGCAGACAGTTATTATTTTATAATACTTGTGTAAGAATATGTAACATGACTTGTGCTTCTCATGAAGAAATTGCTTTTCCATCTTCTGTGCTCAGTACCTATCTTCAAAAGATAATCTGCTATTTGTATGGGTGCACACTGGCTCAGTTTTACAGTTCTTATTGCCATTTATTTATGGTACCACAAAGGGATTGCTGAGTTCCTGGTTCTAAAGATAGTTACTTTCTTAGTGACACAAATCAATATGTAATACAGTTCACCCTTGAACAGCAAGGGTTTGAACTGCAGGGGTTCACTTATATGCAGATTTTCTTCTGCCTCTGCAGCCCTGAGACAGCAAGAGCTACCTCTCCTCTTCCTCCTCAGCCTAATCAACCTGAGGATGATGAAGATGAAGACCTTTGTCAGGATCTACTTATGCTTTATGAAAAGTCAACATTTATTTCTGATGATTTTCTTTCTAACAGCTTTATTTCTCTAGCTTACTTTATTGTAAGAACACAATATATAATAATGCAGCCTAACAAAATAGCCGTTCAACTCTTTAGGTTATCAGGAAGGCCTCCGGCCAATGATGGGCTATCAGTAGCTAAATTGGGGGAATCAAAAGTTATACTCAGATTTTCAACTGCACAGGGATCAGAGTCCCTAACCCCCACATTATTCATGGGTCAACTGTAATTATTTGTTTTACTAAATACAATCTATTATAAATTACTTATTTGCTAAATACAAACAATTTACTATAAAAATAAAATAGAAGAGCCATTTGTATAACAAGTCCAATTTGTTATAATGTGACTGTAGAGGAAACATACAACATTCTAATATAAAAATCTTTTTCTTGTTTATGAAAAAATATTATATAGGATTTTAGGGATCATAATTAAGTAAATGATTTTTTTCAGACAATAATGTTTGAGATCATAAATTAGCTACAACTACCTTCTTAAATATATCATAATTCCAAGTTAATGAAGTTAAATTTAAAAAATTAATTTACATGCATATATATACATTTATTCTCATGCAATTTACACATATTTTTCAACTATTTTTTAGATCAAAACTACTTTAATCTTACATCTTACCTTTTTGTTTTTATTAAGAATAGGGCCACTAAGAAAAATGAAAAATTCATTATCAGAAGTCTTACCTAGTTTGTGAAGTTCACGTTCCTTCAATTGACCGTTCATAAGAAGCCATTCAAATCTATGTATACAAAAGTAATAGATCAAATTGTTATTTTAATAGATAAATAAAAAATATTTACCAAACAAATTCCATTTCAGGCAATATCAGAGCTAATATCAGAATTTTAATGTCCCACACACTTTAAATATTTAAACCAATTATTAAGCTTCTAATTTAAAAAAATAAAGGTGAAGTACTCATAAATGGAGGAAGCATAGCTCAGTAAATCAACTATAGTCAGCTGGACATCGTGCAAAGTGTCCTGCACTCAGGATAAGTCCTTGCTCTGTAATCAACAGGTGTTTTGTTTTCAGACCAGTTGTTTTTCTTAGGCTCCATGGTTTCTTCTAAAAATTAAGAATTTTACTAACTTACTTCACTAGGTTGTTAGGAAGATGTAATGAGATTACATGTTAAAAAGTTCAGAGAAATAGTAAAGCAATGGAATCATTTATTCTTGAACTTTATTGCTGAAACTATTTTAGAATCCCAAATAAAACTTGATGCGTGTTTTTCCATAGGTTCTAATATTCAAATGTTTCAGTTTTCAGAAAATGTTATTAAGTGCTCATTTTGGTTATTCATTGTATTCACTGTGGCTTGTAATTTGGGGCATTTAATTAATTCATAATTATAACTAAATTTATATATAAATATAAAGATAGATAGATAGATAAAATCTCATTAAAAGAGATTACCTAGTTGTCCCCTATCACTTAGTTCATCAATCACACCGAGGGCAGAAAACTAATAGATGTCAAAATCTGGCTTGCACAACTATCACCCCTTCTTTACCTCCTCAAACTCTGAGCCAGGAGATCTGTGCTAGGATGCTGGATCTCCATTATTCTCTCCAGCTAACATACAAGACAAAACGCTGCTTCTACTGATTTTCAGTTCCATGATTTCCTTCATGGAACTGCAGGTTTTCCAAGTACATTTCCAAGACATGTGCTAACAACATGTAACATCCCATTATTACTCAGCTCTGTTCTCATTTCATAGATCACCATACATCAATAGTTTTATAGTGATAATCACAGTTTCAATATTGTATCTCTCCCGTTTTGGTTTGACTCACACTGCTTCCTTGTAGCTAGCCAACAAATAGTCAAATGACTTTCCAGAGACTATGCAAAATGTGGAATGCTTTATGAATTTGTGTGCCATCCCTAGGCAGCAGCCATGCTTATCTGCTCTGTATTGATCCAATTTTAAAATATGTGCTGCTGAAACAAGTACAAAGCCCTGTTTGATACATGGATACCCATGAATCATGGATGAGGCTTAGCTCTGTTAAATCCAACTCGCTTACTTTAGATTCAGATAATTGTATTGAATGGCTTCCTGTGAAGTAGAATTTTAAAATATATTTAAAACTTGAGGAAGAGATGCAAGTAGCCTGGGAGATTTTCATTATTATAGAGACACATTACTTGCGGGGCCAACTGCTAGTTGGTTCCCACTACTCTGTGGAAAGATAACATGGAACCTTCTGCTATCTGACCAAAGCTGCTGCACACAATGTAAAAAAGCCTTAATGTGCAAATCTGATAGCAAAAGGGAAGTCTGTTCTCTTCCTGCAAAAGTATTTGAACATCCCTGACTGTTGACAGCAATCCCAACTTATATTTATTAGAGAAAAAAAAAAAACAAGGGTCTCAAAGAATAACTTACCATGAAGACCTAGGCTAAGTCTACATAACAGGTGGGCTCCAAATAAGGTTTTTAGTGTAGGAGAAGCATCAATTTACTCGATATTTGTGTGGGTAAAGCTAAAAGGCCTAGCTGCCAGAGCAGGGTGCTGGGAACAATGACTGAGCATACGTACATAAACAAATAAACACCGTAGCTTTGAACTCTATGTGTGAATTACCATGAAAACTGAGGGGTCTGAATCAGTGCAGGCATCCTGGTGGCAAAGGTCAATCATTATCAGATTGCAGAATCAGTTACAATGACCACAGTACAGCAAGTAAATCCATGGAAACAACAGTATGATTACAGTGGCCTTTTTCCCCTTCTGACTTGTAAAGAAAGATTGCTTTCCTTGGACTTAGGAAATCCCCCTAGCTTCTTGGAAAATTCAAAGAACGAAGACACAGGAGATAGCCCCAGGGGACAACACAAGATTTTCTGCTAAACAGAACATTTCAAGACCTAATAATTAATTTTAAAAGGCAGGCAAGGCATAGTGGCTAGCACTTTGAGAGCCGAAGGCAGGAGGATTACTTGAGCTCGGGAGTTCAAGATCAGCCTGGGCAACATAGTGAGACCTTGTCTCTACAAAAAAAAAAAATAATAACGATAAAAAATAGAAAGTGAGAAATTCTTTTTATCTGTGCAAGATTCACATTTCTCTCTTCCCAAAGATTATTCCATTAATAATAAACATTTACGCTAAGTTTTGTACATGTTCAATGCAGCAATCACACATAAGGAAAAGGATAAAAAACTTTGCTTAAAATGCAAATGATCTGAAATCGCAAATTCGATGATACTTTGTAAATATTTTTTTTGGTAAAACAAGACCATAGTATGATTGTGTGTACGTATAATCGAACTTTTTTTTTCATCACTGGTTACAACAGAATACATCTTTGCACATCAACGTACTTCTATATCTATTTTCACCTTCAATGGTCACATATTATTCCATCCTATGGATTCAACTGAATTTATTTATAGAATCCATTCTATGGGTTCTTTATAAAAATAAGTGCTGTGAAAAATAAAATGCATGTATCTGTATTTCCAAAGAGTATTTTAGTATAATGGAGTTGACGGGTAAAGGGCATACACATTTTTAAAATGTAGTACTTACCACTAAATCATCTATTTGTAAAGTCATCAGCAACTTGAACTTTAAGCAACAGTATAAAACATTCTCACAGATATTGTAGTTAGAAAACAGTTTCATTCCTCTTTTAAATTCTTATACCAGAAATGCAAAGGATGTTTTCCTGTGTACATAAAGTAACTTGTACATCTGCAAATAAGTGCCTTGCCCACTTTTAGAGTTTTTGATTATTTGATTTGAAAGAATTCCCTGTAAAATGAAGATGTATTTTTCATCTAATGTGTCTACATACATGTAACTTTTCATCTGATGTATATATAACTGACATATATAACATATTATATCTGTAATATGAATGTTGTACATATCAGTAGTATGTATATCTCATGATCCATAATAAAGAATATAGGCCGGGCACAGTGGCTCACACCTGTAATCCCAGAACTTTAGAACAAGGGATCTGAGGTGGCAGATCACTTGAGGTCAGGAGTTTGAGACCAGCCTGGCCAACATGGTGAAACCCATCTCTACTAAAAATACAAAAATTAGCTAGGTGTCCTGGCACATGCCTGTAATCCCAGCTACTTGGGAGGCTGAGGTAGGAGAATTGCTTAACCCCAGAAGGCAGAGGTTGCAGTGAGCCAAGATTGTGCCATTGCACTCCAGCTTGGGCAAAGAAGTGATACTCCATCTCAAAAATAACAATAATAATATAATAAATTCCCTGTAAAATAAAAGCATACTTTTCATCTGAATATATATATGTAATACAGTAAATATTTTTCAAGTACTTTCTTTTTTATTTTGTTGATTTTTTTTCCTGAAACACAGTTTTAATTTTTAGTTTGCTAACTTAACCTTTAGAACGCCTGTTTATGAGGTCATTCTTAGGAAGGCCTTTGACAACATAAAATGTACCTGTAAAATAAACGCTTGTGTTTTCTTCTGGTACTTTTCACATTTGCATATGTAGAAATTTCAATCTGTATTCCATCGGGAACTCATGTTTGTGACATAGAATTTCATTAGTTTTCTTCAAACAGCAGGCTTTTTTTCCGTTAATAATTCATCCTTTCCTACTCATAACTGTTAACATTATCAATTCTTACATATATCTTACGTAATTTTAGTATTTCTAGATTTCCTATTCTGTTTCATGCATTTATCTGTCTTTTCAGCTGTTAGTAAATAATTAATTGTGAAAATTAATAGCACATTTTGATATCTAGAGAGCTACTGTTTTTTCACTCCATTATACAATTTTTTTAATGTCATCACAATAGTAAAAGACAGCAGGTGTCATGCAAAAAATGTTAAAACCTTGATATTTTCGTTCTGTTTATGTAAAATTGGTAAACACCGTAAGAGCTCACATTTTGAGAAAAATGTGTCTTCCCACTCAAGAACACAGAACCCACCTCCCACTTCCAAGTTTCCCTCTAAGGACCTTCAGTAAAGAACCTATCTCCACAGGTGGGTACGGATGTAAAACGGATAGTTTTATCTGAGAACTTTTTGCCTACTTCAAGTGACTCACGGTATTTTTTATAGGGGAATGAGTACTCTCATTAGGCATCTCCTGTAATGTATATAACACCATGTTTTTTGTTTGTTTGTGTTTTTTGGGGGGGTGAAAAAATGTAATTTATTGAAACTCAACTCAAAAAATATAAGATCCTGTAGTGTGCAATATATTACACAAAGCACCCTCAGGTGCACATTCAAGTCAAGTAAGAACTCCATGTCCCTTTCCCTAGCCCTCCCACCTGTGTCCTTAGTATATATATATCTTAATGGTTACCTGTGAATAACTAAGATCACCTATGAATAACTACTACAGTTATATCTCTAGTTATTTTCTTCTTCATTATTTATGTGGAAACAGGCTGAGGCTTCTGGCGTCTGCCTCAGTACTTGTGGGGTCTCCCACCCACACTCCTTACACACTTAACTTTGTGAGTTAAATCACTCAGATTCTCTGTCAACTGCTCCCGCCAGGGAATTATGAGGGACGGAAAGCAGCTGAGGTTCTGTTTGACTCCGCTGCTGGGAGGGTGCCTGATGCCCTCCAAGACCCGGTCCCAGGGGCTGCGGGGAAGCCCGGCCTGGGGACTCCCTCCCATCCCGGGCTGAGCCCGGGCTACCTGCAGTATTCTTCCATGAATTCCTTTTCTTTCTTGGGATCCAGTAAGCCCTCCATCTCAGGGACTTCGTCCCTGGCAGACGCCTGGTGGATGTTGAGCTCTTTCTTCGTCTGCTTCCTCTGGAGTCTGCGGCGCCAGAAGCCATGCTTCTTCATAATGGTGACTTCTCAGACACCCAACCACTGGCTCCGGAGCCGGGGCAGCTCCCTGTCACCTTGTCACCCCCCCACCCACCCACTGCAGACCCAGCCCCAACCCAAAATCCCCGATCCAACCCAAATCCCCGATCCAACTCCCAATCCGCGATCCCAAATCTGAGATCTCGCTCAGAATCTGCGATCCAGCTCGGTCCACCACAGCCTTCAGCAGCGACACTCGCAGCCTCCGACCTCTCAGACCGAGTGAGCCTCGCAAAGCCGTTGGGCGCGCGCCTGCACCGCGGTGGCAGTTGGGCTCCCGGAAGCCGCTCCCAGGCAGGTGGCGCGCGACGGCAGGTGCGGCTGCAGCTCCGGGCGGCGCCGCTGGGCTCGCGGGTTCTCCTGGGCTCGCCCGGGCGGCCCCAGGATCGCAGGTGCAGGGTCGCAGGTGCAAGATTGCAGGTGCAGGGTCGCAGGTGCAGGATCACAGGTGCAGGGTCGCAGGTGCGGGATCTCAGGCGCGCCTCCCGCCCGGCCTGAGGAGGAGGGCCTGTCTGGCCATGGGGCCCGGCCCGCTTCTCCTCGGAAAGGAGATCAGGTGCGGGCACGGGCATTCCGCGGCCATCGGAGTGTCTTCGCGATGGCCGGGCTTCAGCGCTGAGGCTCTGGTCCTGGGGTCTGTGCGGCTAGTGTCAGGTGGCCGGCCCAGCGCCCACAGTGCGGGACGGCGGGCGCTGGGCGCTGGGCGCTGAACAGGGGCTGGCATGGGGCTGAGGCTGGTTCCCGCTCTCCTGCAGCTGTGCAGCGGACGGCCGGGATGAGTTGCCAGGGGGCGCCGGGCCCTGGTGTCCGCGGCCTTGGGGGCTCAGGCAGGCTCAGAGGTCGCCAATTCTGCTGCCAAGTGCCCTGTGCAGGCGGCAGTTGCAGCTGAGTCCACGGTGGAGGCCGGTAGGGCGGGTCTCAGATGGCCGGAGGGTCCGCCAGTGCACCGCCCTCCCACCCTGGGAGCTACTCTGGTTTGGCAGGAGCCCAGAGCGCGGGGATGCCGGCGCCGGGCACCCTGCAGCCGCTGGATGGAGCTGAGCGCTACTCCCCGCCCTACTGCAGCTGCCGAGAGACCTCCTGAGGGAGACTCTGAGGTGACCTCGGGCCCTGGGTCCCCCGCTGCTGGTTACTGCAGGCAGAGCTGGGGTTGCCACCACTTCTGCCGCACCGTGTGCAGGTGGCAGCTGCAGTGAAGCCCGCGGCAGAGGGTGGCAGTGCAGGAACCAGACCTGAGTAAGCCCTGAAGGTCGCCGAATACCCCCCTCCCACCGTCGGATCCACTCCTCTTTGGCTGCTCCCGGAGTGCTGGGCTGCCGGTCTGGGCACTGTGTGGCCACTGGAATGGGGCTGAGCGCATTTCCCGCCCTCCTGCAGCTGCGTCTTCACCGCCTCCGTTAGGCCCACGGTGCCGTCTGGCTCCTGGTTCTGTGCTGCTGGCCGCTGCGTGCGTGTCCAGGGTTGCCATCGCTGCTGCCACGCGCCATCTGCAGGGGGCGGCTGCAGCTGAGCCCATGGAGTCGGCTGGCAGGGCTGGTCCCAGAAGATCAGAGGGCCGTCCAGCGGACAGCCCTCCCACCCTAGGGTCCCTCTTTCTTGGTGGATGCAAAGAGCGACGGGTCGCTATAGCTGGGTGCTGTGCAGCCGCTGAATCTTCGAGGCCGAATGGCCGCTTCCTGCTTTCCTGCAGCAGCAGGGCCCGCCTGCGTGACGAGCCGCGGAGGCTTCTGGCTCTGGGATCCTCACTACGGTGGAGCCGGCGGGCAGCGTCGGGGGTTGTCACTGCGGCTGCCGCGTCGCCGCGTGCAGGTGGCAGCTGTAGCCGAGCCCACGGCAGAGGCTGGCCCCAGACGGCCTGAGAGTCGCCCAGTGCACCGCCTAGGGTTCATCTTCCTTGGCCCTGACCAGAGCACGGAGTCGGGGTGCTGGACGTTGTGCGGCCTCGGGGTTGGGGCTGAGCACCTGTTCCCGCCCTCCTTCTGGTCTTTTTTGTCCCCGGTCCAGTGAGGGTTGCAAAAAAGTAGCCACGTGTGGTGTTGTGCACCTGTGGCCCCAGGCAGTCAAGAGGCTGAGGCGGGAGAATTGCTTAAGCCCAGGAGTTTGACGCTGCAGCGAGCCGCGATCACATCACATCACTTCACTCCAGCCTGGGTGATAGAGGGAGACCTAACCAAAAAAAAAATAAAAAAGAGGAGAAAAGGACTGGGCACAGTGCCCATGCCTGTAATCCAGCACTGTGGGAGGCCAAGGTTGGCAGATCAATTGAGTTCAGGAGTTTGAGACCAGACTGGGCAAAGTGGCAAAACCCCATCTCTATCAAAAATCCAAAAAAATAGCCAGGTGTGGAGGTGTGTACCTGTGGTTTAGCTATTCAGGAGGCTGAGGTAAGAGGATCACTTGAGTCCAGGAGGTTGAGGCTGCAGCAAGCCATGATTACCCTGCTGCACAACATCCTGGGTTACAGAGCAAGTCCTATTCTATAAAAAACCAAAAAAAATAATAATAGGAAGAAAAAAGGGCTGGGCACAGTGAGTCACACCTATAACCCAGCATTTTGGGATGCCGAGGTGCACAGATCACTTGATTTCAGGAGTTCAAGACCAGACTGAGCAAGATGGCAAAACCCCATCTTTACCAAAAACACACAAAAAAATTAGCAAGCTGTGGTGATGTGCACCTGTGATCCAAGGTATTCCGGAGGCTGAGGTGGGAGGATCCCTTGAGCCCTGAAGGGTTAGGCTGCAGCAAGCTGCGGTCATATTGCTGCACTCCAGCCTGGGTAACAGAGTGAGACCTGATCTCAGGGAAAAAAAAAAAAGAGAGAGAGAGAGAGAGAGAGAGAGAGGATAAAACGGCTTGGCACAGTGGCTCACACCTATAACCCAGCATTTTTTGTGGCCCAGGTGGGTAGATCACTTGAGTTCAGGAGTTCAAAACCAGAATGAGATACATGGTCAAGCCCCATCTCTATTAAAAATACAAAAACTTAGCCAGGCATGGTGGTGTCCAACTTGGTCCCAGCTAATCAAGAGCCTCCGTGGGAGGGT
>CAUYNB010007616.1:0-28177 GCA_963574225.1 Lagothrix lagotricha
GCATTCTAGCCTGGGCAACAGAGCAAGATTCCCGTTCTCTCTCCCTCTTTTTCTTTTTCCCTTTCTTTCATTCTCTTTTTTTTCTTTCTTTCTCTTTTTCTTTTCTTTCTTTTCCTTTCTTTAAAAAATAAAAAAATAAAAATAAAAATAAAAAAATAAATCTTTGCATTTAGATAAGAAATGTACATGTAGATGAGAAAAGGTGAATTTTTAATTCTCAAAGGTATCTATTCTCCAATTCTTAGTACTAAACTTAAGGTGGTCTTTTGCCCCTTGTTTTAAATTTAATCTAGGTAATACAAATAAGAAAATCTGTAAATAAAATTTTATTAAAGGTTATCCTTTAAATTAGTGTCATCTACTAACCAATACTATACAGTTTTTAATGTTATTAAAAACACAAAGAATAGAATATATAGAATATACAACGCCATAGAATATTTGCCAATAATACATTTTCAAAGTTTACAAATAAAAGGCAAATAGGTTCAAATTAGAAATGTTGAGTTATATAATTCTGTTATCTAATAATGATGATGACAAGTAGGCCCCAACGGTGGGTGACAGGACTTTAACCAAGGTGCTTCTGCTCAAGTCTTGGTCACAGTGCAAACAAAACAAAAACAATAATAACTCCCATACATTCTGGATGAATACCATTTATTTGAGGTATGAGAAAGAGTTTAAAGGGAGGAAAAGACTATTAAAAGTTAAGCCTGCCACCTGCTGTTGGAAAGCCTGCTTTGAACTGGGATAAAGACCATTTCTTGAAATGTTAACCTAGAATTTGAAGAGCGTGCACTTTACACAGTTAGAACAGGGACAACCTATGCACCAAACCAAGAAGTAAAGAAACCCATTGATGTTTAAATCTACACTGACAGAGATAAAATCGCATTCGCATCAAAGTTTCACCGGAAATGAAAGAAATGCTGCTTCGTGGGTCATTCTACTGAAGGAAGAGTAGAATCACTCTGTCTTTTAAAGTGATTACCTGGACAATTCTATTTGGCCCTCAAAAAGCATCTCTAACTTTAGAAATTACCATTTTTGGAAAGAAATTTTGACCCTAGGGACTATATGTGGAAGTAAATGAAGACAGACGAACAGTTTCACATCATTGCCAGAATGCTAACTTTACCAAGTCAAAGTTGTCTAATTCACTGTTTTTAACACAAATGTAAAAGAATGAGTGCTTCTTTGAGTAAGAGAACTTCCAGATGCTTTCCAGTTCCATGATTTTCTATAATCTCACAAAGTGTGGCCCCACATGTCCCCCCAACCCCCATCCATATTTCACATATTTTTGTTCATGTGCCAGTAGCTTTCTATAACTAAACAGAAATAGAGTCAAATTCTGTAATAATCATATGTAGGGATGTGACAGAGCATAAGCCAGTCCACTATTCTAACAAAGTCAGAGTTTACTTTAGAAGTGAACAAAAACTGCCTCCCACAGCGTGTATCTCATGTTAAATGTTCTTAACATATACACAAACACAGACACAAAACCAAAGGGATACAATGAAACTTCGAGAGATAATGAATGCATCCATTACCTTGATTATGGTGATGGTATCGCAGGTGTTTGCATATATCCAGACTCATGAAATCATCCATATGAAATATGTGCAGTTCTTTATCAATCATACCTCAACAAAGCTGTTTTTTAAAAAAGCTGCCTCCCACACCGTTAAGAACAAAAAGTCCAATTAAGGCTAACTGTAGGCCAGGGAAGAAATGCACACATGTATACACAGTGCGCCACAGGGTGAAATTATGCTAGAGGAGAAATCAACCTTTTAAATACAGGTGTCTAATTAAAGTATGTTCTTATGAACTTGGATTCCTTCTGTGTTAGGTTAGAGCAACAGAGCCAGGGTATCACCATAACCGGGCACGTGGTTGAAACCCGTCCAGCTCTTGCATACCTGAGATCCTGTGACTACATTGACCAAAAACATTTATACCAGCTGATGGTCACTTGATTCTCACATCTCTCTATTTAGTAAATTGCTCTGCAAGCCAACTTGAAGATTGAGAGGAACATTTTCCGGGACGTTCCTGCCGAAGACATTTTTTTAAAAGACATTCCCCCTGCCAGATAATTCTAGTCTGAACAGGCCTGAGAAGGGACTGGGTTGGCACAAGATCCTAAAACAAGCTTCTAAAGGTGAACGACTCAGAGACCATAAAGACAGACTCAGACTAGTTTTTAAAAACTAATATTTAACAATTAGGTGCATGCCTTTGATCCTTCTCAACAAAAAACAAAATGTTTTAAACAATCACTAGATGAAACATGAAGCATTTTACTCATTGTAAACAAGCAGAGCAAAAGGATAGTTTTAACCTAAGTAACAAACCGTCTTTTTATGGACAAGTTTCAGAAATTAATTGCCCTCAATCCATATATATATATATATATCTTCGTCCCTCTCCTCGCACACTGAAAGAAATCCCCAAGGCATTCTCTTCATACAATGTCAGCAGTGTACAACCATGGTGAGGAATTCTTGTCATTTTTAAATAAAAGAAAAAGTAAAATAATTTGCATTCCATCAATGATAACTAAAAACAAAAAAAGGACATCAAAATTAAGTAATTTCTCTGAGCTTGTAAACAGTAGAAAAACCAGTCAGTTCTCCCAAGAATTCGTGACTTAGAGATTTATTTAATGACAATTAACCCATTACTATTCTATACTATTACTTAGGTCTTTCTGTGTATTTCACCTCATTTTTAAGCCTTGTGCTATTTTCTAAAGGCATCAACATCACATATGTCTAACACTGCAACCTTCATTTATAATCAGATCTCTACCAAGCCTCTGCTTTTGACGCTGTACGGAATTTCTTTTGTCATACAACGTTCTTAATGGTACAGAATTCTTTGTGTGTTCTTCCTTGAATCTTCAAGTTCCCCTCTCCTCACGTGGACTGACAGAGGAGCAAATTTGGCTTCTGCACACTGCCTGACCAGCCCCCACTCTCTTACAGGATGCTAAGGGGCCTTCCTAGATTCTTCTGGAAAGTTAACTGCATACTACTGGGGGCTGGCTCCCAGATCACTGACTCTGTGGTCTCAGCCAGAAACACAAGACACATTGCTCTTCATTTGGTTTAGAAATGTGTCTCCCTGTGAGAATATGTGCTCTTTGAGGGCAAGAATCAAGTCCTGTAATTTTGAGATTCTCCAGGTACCAGTATAGTACAATGGATCATAGTCACCTTTTAGTAAATATTTGTCAAACTAAGAAATTTGAGTGAAAAAGACAGTAAAATGCCTGGCACCTATACTGATACATTTCAAAAAATAACAACACACACAAACACACACACACACACACACACACCCCGAGTGGGAGATTATCTCCATTCAGAGCAACTCTTGTCTTTCTTCATCCTTCAAACATTTCTTACTTTCTCTCTTAGTTTTATGGTAGCTTTCTGTAAGATTTGTGGGTGCTTATAAGATCATGGTATTTGTAAAGCAGTGTGTGTTCCTTTTAACAAAAGTATGGACTAGTGAAAGCACTGTCTTACAGTGTGTTTGTGTACAATCACAGGTTTGTAGCACAGAAAGGTCCTCAGGGAAATAAAATCTACTGCAGTAAAATGATAAAACTAAGACAAATGAACAGGTAATGGGTAAGATGAGAAAGAGAACACCCATATATACAGTTTCTTTTGCTTATGATGCTTAACTACACTGCAATCAAATGAGGCCTCTTCCAAAAACCACAGACGTCTATCAGAAGCTCAACCACATTAAGTACCAATTATTATGAGTTCTATATGACAGTATGTGGACTTTTAAAATTAGGTGGCTAATATAAATAGCTCACACCACAGTGGAAGAGAAGGGAAGATGGTTAACAGATAGTGTGAAGATTTGGAAGGACTAATAAAAATGATTTTTATATGATGAAGGGCTAAAGGTATTTCCCACAGATGCGGTCTATGACCTATCAGCTACAACGGGCGCATGCGCACACGCGCACACACACACACGTGCACACACACACACACACACACACTTCAGCAAAGAGGAACAGGATAACAAAGAGAAAATGGGAACACTAAGATTTTTAAAGTAATAATGTCCTAAAATGTGTTAAATGGAGGGGAAATCGGTATTTTCAAACTTCTAGATAATGAAGAAAGACCACAGTATAAAGACCTATAAGTCAAGTATTTGCTCCCAGAGTGGCTGCCACATAGTGGATGTATGACCAGTTCTTCAATAGTTGTAAGGAGTCCTCAAGTGTTTTGGTGGAAATAACCATGCAAAGTCTTGACAACAGCATCCTTCCACCCCTTCTTCTCTCCTTTATTGGTGGATGCTGGACTGTATTGTGCTGACCGTGGAAGGTTTTTGACAATGTACGGACAGTTCTATAGAGCGAAATATAAGGATTTAGAGAAATACCATCAACATAATTAAAACTTTGATTCAAAATTAGGATTCAAAACACTACTAAGAGGAAAATGGCAAAAGATCAAGCAGTAAGCTTACAATTGAACATGGTCTGTAACATGACAGTGTGGAATGTAAAAAGGAAGCAGGACGATGAAGAGGGAGCGCCACCGCAAGTGAGAAGGAGCCAGGAGGGGAGACGTCAGTCAATGCACCCGAAGAGAAAATGGACACAGGGGAGCTCCACGCCCAGACACTCATCGATGAGGCCAAAGCTTCATGGGTGCCCACTATTAACTAGGTGGAATAGTAAATTTATCAGGTAGAGAAAACCAGAAGGTGGGGAAGGGAAGGATGCAGGACGAGTATCTCTTGGGGGTTTAAAAAAATGTTAGAAAAGGTGAGCATCCGGAGTCCATGACAAAGCGAAGATTATTCATAGGCCTGGGCAAAGTCAAGAGATGAAGGAAGGAAGTCTTTCTTCCTGTGTGGGGTGGGGAGAGCAGCAGCAGCAAACTTTATCACTAGGTTGAAAGGGGAAATAACAGAAACAAAACTGCTGTTTGTATTGATGGTAACTCACACAGGGGAAATCTGGTTCCTCTTTCTATGAGTGAAGAAAGAGGTCAGGGGAGGTACTTGGCACTAAAGGATGATATAACCTTGAAAGGACTGGCTCAAGGAGGACAAGAGGATAAGAGAATGGTGTGTGTGTGTGTGTGTGTGTGTGTGTGTGTAGGGGGAACCTGGTGGAGTGTGAATGGCAATGTGCTATGGGAGTAGTTTTCACTCAAAAAGGAACAGCAAAACCCTTTCATACAGAGAAACTTACAGGACATAAGGAGCCGTCAGCTTATAACAAGAACATACTAGATGTAAATTGCCAATGCTGAAAGAGCAGTGAGCCTCAGAGCCAGAAGGAACTTTCCTAAGGTATCCAGCCCGTGGATAGTCTCAGTGTCCCATGTAGATGTGACAAGCCAGGAATGATCCCAATTTACCTAGCTCCAGAATTGCCTGATCTTCTTCCTGACTGTGTCCCTAACCTCACATTCATCATCTTGCTTCCCAGTTCTAGCTGGTAGGTAACAGCATTGAGCCCGTTCAAATTTCTCACAAATAGTTTATTCATCCTGACATTATCTCTCCACTAAGTCCTACTCTAGTTATCAAACTTTCTGTAGTCTGGAGAACAAACGAATCCCTAATATGGTCATTCTTTTCATGCTGAGAGATCAAACTCATCCTATTACTGAGATTAGTAATAGTAAATGCAACCCTGACACCGACAGCTGCCCCTATGAAAGCCAGAAAGGACCACAGAATTAGGAATGGAATAAATTAGAGGACTTGATGAAAAACAAAACAGAAAAAACAGGGCTTCTCTTGACTGTCATCCTTAGTCAAAATTTCATACTATTTGCATTCCCATATGATTATATTCTCTGATTTTCTAAAATTAAAATACGTTAGAGTTAGAAACTGGAACTCTCAAGCTGCAGTCAAGAAAACAAATCCTGTTTTGTTTTAGAAGTACCAGAATGATACAACAGATTTTGGGGACTTGGGGGAAAGGCTGGGAGGGGGGCGAGGGATAAAAGACTCCGAATTGGGTACAGTGTACACTGCTCAGGTGATGGGTACACCAAAATCTCACAAATCACCACTAAAAAACTTACGTAACCAGATACCACCAGTTCCCCCAAAACCAACAGAAATTTTTAAAAATTAAATTAAGTTGAAAAGAAATCAATATATGGGCTGGGCGCAGTGGCTCACACCTGTAATCCCAGTACTTTGGGAGGCCAAGGCGGGTGGATCAGGAGGTCAGGAGATCGAGACCATCCTGGCCAACATGGTGAAACCCTGTCTCTACTAAAAATACAAAAATTAGCTGGGCACAGTGGTGCGCGCCTGTAGTTCCAGCTACTCGGGAGGCTGAGGCAGGAGAATCGCTTGAACCCAGGAGGCGGTGGTTGCGGTGAGCTGAGATCGCACCACTGCACTCCAGCCTGGCACCTGGCGACGAAGCAAGACTCTGTCTCAAAAAAAAAAAAGAAATCAATATATGAAAAAACACATGAATGAAAAAAGGGAAAAAAAGAAACAAACAAAAGAAATGCTAGCGGAGACAAATAGAAAACTCTCATTTTACCAATATATCAAACAGGCTAAAAATATTTTTTTTTCTACAGTGTGTTAGAGGGCTACTTAGAAGACAGAAGGCACTGAAAGTGACAAAGAATAAGGAGGACAGATGTGTAGACAACACAACCAAGGAGAAAAGGAGGATGCCAGGCATGGGCCCATCTTGTTAGCTAAGTAAACCCCAACGGCATCCGTCTCTAAGCTCTACTTGGTGAGTCTCTGGGACCCAACTAGTGATGGTTTAATGTCCTTTAAAGAAGAATTTAAAATAATCCAGTACATAAGATTTCTTATTGTGCAACTTTCCAGCTCTGAAGGAAGTTATAAGGCAACTAATGGAATTAAACTGCTGTGTTTCCCTGTTGGGTTTGCAAAGCCACTCAGTACTCTGTCATCAAGTAATCCAGGAACAAACAGCACAATCACACGGTAACATCAACACCCACTGGGTACACAGAGCTGCCCACTTTCCATGACTCTTCCACGTGTAAGGGTCAAAGACTCTTTGACCCTTACAACAAACTTGGGAAGCTGGTGGCTGTGTTATTACCCATTTAGAAATGGGGAAACAGAGGATTAGAGGGAAGTTTTGTCTTGAACATCTCGTATTTTTAAAACACGGCCGCTAATAACTACCTGACGAACTGGTGAGCCAAGAGTCTTCGCCAAACACTCAAGTTTGAGGAAGAAGCAAAGTATAGTCATTAGAATGGTGATCTCTGAGCAAGAAGATGGGGGCTCTGTACTCCTGGCCAAGTAGCTTGGCTTCTCTGGGTCTCAGTTTGTTGCCAAAGCAAACCAGGATAATACCGACCCTACCTGTAATAATATCATTGAAAGGATTTCACAGAATGAGGTTTATGAACGTACTTTATACTTAATAATTCTGTATCATATACCTGAAATTTGCTAAGACAGAAAATCTGAAGCGTTCTTACCACAAAAGATAACTATGTGAGGTGATGCATATGCTAATTAGCTTGTGGTGATCATTTCACAATGTGTACATACACCAAAACATCATATTTTACACTGTGAATATATACAATGTCAACTATACCTCAATACAGCAAATTTTCATGCACTCTGTAAATATGAGAGATTAATTTCTCTAACAATGATAAAATCTGAAAGTGGGGATTTTCATGTCTTATCTTTGCAATCTGAACACAGCAGCTTCGGATGTCTCAGCCACACTGCACGGTAGACTGCTACAGCAGTTTTGTTGAAGTGCTAATGCTTAGAAGGCAGGTAGGCAGCTGGAACCACCATGCTGGAAAAGATACTTCTTGAACCACTTGTTCAAATGCCTTGTAAACAAAAGGGACTACAGAGATCCCATTTATTATGTGTACTGTTAAACTCTGGTTTCTCATCTGTACTAGAAGGCTGTATTTCTGTCTTCAAACCATTAAAACTCTATCAGGTTCCCCCGCCCCTGCCCCAGGAAATGCTGATTTTGGCAAACAGGGGCATTTTAAAGCCTTCCATTTACTATAGCAATTATTTCTTAAGTTTTTTTAAGAATTAAGTAATAACTGACATATTAACTGCACGTATTTTAACTGTACAATTTTACACGTTTTGACATATATACACCCATGAAACCATCAACATGAGACAGTGAAATTATCCACCAGACCGAAAGTTTTCTCATGCCTTTTTGTAACCCCTCTTTCTTGCACCCCAATCTCCCTCACTCCAGGTAACCATTGATCTGCTTTCACATTTTCCAGAATTTTGTATACCTGGAATCGTATGATGTGACTCTCATGGGTTAGGGTCATCCATGTTATTCAAGGTATCCATAGTTGATTCCTTTTTATTATTGAGTAGTATCCATCATACGGATACACAATTTGTTTATCCAGTTACCTGTTGACAGACATTAGCAGTGTTTCTAGCTTATAGCTATTACTAATAAAACTACTATGCATATTCATGTAAGTCTTCAGGTGAACACATGCTTTCGCTTCTCTTGGAATGAAACAGCTGAATTATATGATAGGTGTATGTCTGACATGTTTATACCATTTTACATGAGAGTTCTAAATCCTCCACATCCTCACCGACGGTTGGCATAGCCAACTTTTTAAAGGTCAGCCATTGAGATGGGTGTGTAGCAGTATCTCATTGTGGTTTTGACTTGCGTTTCTTTCTTGTGCTTACCTGCCATTTGTGTATCTTCTGTGGTAAACTGTCTGTCCAAATCGTTTACCCATTTTTATGTTTTGATTTTGTATTACTGAAAATGCCATCAGTTTTAATGAGTGGAGCAAGACTGATAAGAAACTGCAACAAAATTTTACAATTCATGATACCCACGAGGATAAAAAATCCACACAGATTATTTTCCAAAATTTGTGTGGAGCTAAAATATTCTCCAAATGTTATGACAATCTTAAACTTATTTTAAAGCTTGAAAAGTATTTAATGGTATTTTAGCAGGATTGCTGCTAAGTCTGCACAGGTTCAGACTATTAGTAAACCAAACAATCATATTTTGATATACTTTATCGGTACCTAAACTAGCTTAACTACTCCTTCGTGCATTAGCTCAATTACCCAAGCGTCTATCCCCCTAAGCCACATTTCACACTTTGTACTAATTATACTCTAATCCCATAGATTCCATTCTACTAATTATTTCTTCTGTCAAATTTGTGCCCACATTCAAAAGGTGATGAAAGCCAAAACCTCTATCGCATTTTTTGTGTCAACAGCAACAGATAAAATGTGATCTACAAGCATGAAGATGAATTCTCCTTTCCGATGCGTATAGAGAAGGCTAGATTTGGGGGCACCTACAGGCTTTGAGGAAAAGCAGCCCCGTTCTGTTGTATAGAGCCATTGGTTCATAGCTCAATTGTTACAGTTGATGTGGGTTTCCTTTTAGATGTCTGGAAAATGACTCTGCTGACCACATCCACATTCTGAAATACTTTTTGAGAACTTGTAACCAAACTGCAGGAACTGACTCATTTTGCAGGGCCCAGCCACCACACAATTGTTCCAGAACAGACTCAAGTCACAGGGAAAAATATGAAGGTCTTAGAAGACAGGCAGCAAGTTGTCTATTTATATGGCGGGGCAAAAGGGGGAAATCCCGGAGCACATGGGGCAAAAGGGCTCAAGCACTGGAAAATCAAGACCGCGACCAATCTTAGACAAAGGACCAAACAGAACTCACCACTTCAGGGACAACACATATGTCTTCCTCAAAACAAGAGGTCAGAGGCTGGTAGAAAAGGAAACTTAATGTCTATCTCTTAGACACTAATCTACACTTAGAAAGTAGATTCAGTAGAGAAATGGATGCAGAAGACTTTGGGAAGATGTTGTCTTAAAACCTTGAAACCTGAATTCCTCGTCCTCCCAGCTCCTCTGAGAAGGGATGCTCAGTAAGTCAGGAGCATGTCCCTTGTTCTCAAGAGATAAGCCGGAAGGGACCTCGTGTCCAGGATGCTAGGAAGAACTGAGGCTGACATTTGAGCTTAGGACCAGAAATTCTCTGGCTCCCCTGGGGCTTCCCTATATCCTCTCCTGGTCCATTTTTACATCTTTCTCTCTCAATTCCCAATGTGGCTCACCCAAGGGGGTCAGTTCCCCCATGATGTCCCAAATTTTTCTCCCTCTCTCAATGCAGACTTCTTACCTAAGCGGAGCATGAAAAGGAGCAAACTAAGCTCTCCCCCACACAACACTCTATGTTCCCAAATTACTCATTTCTCTACCCCACAAGTGAAACTGATTTAGTCAGTCAGTTTCAGCCAAAGGTGGTGAGGAAATCCGGTCTTGCTGAACTAAACTATAAATGACAAAACCAATAACTCTTTTCTGTCGGTGGGTCCCTTGCTAAAAGAATGTGAGGGTTAACCCAACCCAAATGTGTGACTAACTAATAAAGTCAGGCTATGTGGTAAGAATTAGGTATAAAGTCTCAGGCAGTATTTCAGATAAGATAAACCCGGATGACACCTATAAAAGCCTATCAAGTCCCTTTCTACACCCTGTACGTTGTCGGTATAATTATACATACATTTTATGTCTGTTCTCACCCATGCAATGTCTCTTAACATGTAAACTCCCAGATGGCAGAACTTGCCCATTTCCTTATACAAAAGGTGGCGCATTTAGTATCCGAGTATGATAGTGAAGTAATAACGGGGGCTTCAATTGATTTATGGCAATCACTCTACCTTTAAGAAATTACACAAATGTTTTTAACCCAACTTTAAAAGAGAAAAGATACATAAAACAATTTTACCCTTCCCACCTGGCCAATTGCCTTCATTTTTCCCTGCTCTCTTTGTACCTCCAATTGTAAAGTAAGTGCTGTATAACAAGACTTTCTAACCTCTACCAAACAGTTAAGTTTTCACACAGAATTTTAAGAGGGAGCTTATCATCTGAGTGAACATACAACTAGGAATTATTTTAAAATGAAGCATTTGAAACATGGACTTAAAATCCCTTCAGTTCGAAATTCTAAACTGCTTGTTACTGAGTGCAAAAATCAGCAAAGACGTGCCCTAGGGAAGATGAGATTTTGGCAAATTTTAATCAAAGCAAAACATTCTGCAGCTAGACGTTCAGGTACCTCACATCTCTCTGAGGGTAGCTGTGATAGGAAGAATTGCCCACTTTGGGCTTTTTAGCTGTGGTTATGCTTCAAATAGTTTGACTTTATCTATCTTTACTAAGGTTTTCATAGCGTAATAATTTATGTTACAAAAGTAGCATTTTACTGTACACGATTTGTAAACACTCCAGTAATGAGGCACAAGGGGCTCAACTCTCCAGGATCTCTACAATAAATCACCTAGACTCTCAGAATACCATCTTCACTCTCTCTAGTTATCACTTCCTACCTCCCAACAGCTTCTTCTGGTGGCCAACGAAGTCCTACCTGATCTGCCATGACGTGTCTCTTGGACACACAAAGCCTGCTCCCATCTCTATTGCAGTTACTGTTTTATTTTCTCTGCCTGGAATCCTTTTCCTCCAGACACTCCCACAGCTGGCTCCTCACTGGCCTCATCATATCAAAGAGGCCTTCCCATTAACTCTGGTTCACGTCGCTCTTCCCCTGACCCCCAGGTACTCAGACACAGCTTTATTTTTCTCTGCAGTGTTTACTAACACCTGCTGTATACTTATGAGTTCCATCACCGTCAGCCTACCCCCTCCATGTGAGTAGGGACCTGATTCACTGCTGTATTCTCAGATCCGGAACTCTGTTTGGCACATAGTAGATGTGCAACATATTCTTGTAAAATGTACATTTCCCATGTGGTACTTTTGTCTGTTGTTCTGCTCTAAGCGTATGAAATCTAGTTGGCACCTGAAACCATTTTTGTTAACACCTCACCGAAACTCCAAATGCATCAGGGGCCAAGTGGACGAGAGCTGTAGGAAAGTGATCATCCCCCCCGAAGTAAAAAAGAAAGCAGGAGAAGCAATAGTTTCTCTATCATCTCCCTGCTACCCATGCATAGAAAATAAGGGAAGGTCTTCTGGAGTATGGATGTCAAACGGAATGGGGAAAAAGGTAGATATTCACTGTCATTATCAACCTAACTTGTACTGAGGAGTCTTTATTCGCTTTACCATAGAAGAGCCTTGAAATACTGAGACATCCTTTTAGAGTGTGGGTGACTTTGGTTTTGTTTTTAAATTTACTTTAACATTTTCTTCCACTGGGCCATATATACCTGCTAATAACGTAGACTTCACGTTTCATGCTGAAAGACAAAGCATTTTCATTGCCTTTGCTGGTATGGTCAAACTTGTTTCAGAAAATACACAGGTAGAGTTCGCGCCACTGAAGAGAACTTGAACAGCGCCGTCCTTCAGAAACTGTAGGAGGTGACAGCAAGGTTTAAATAACAAGTGAAGACAATGGCTCTGTCTTCAGGAAGCCTATTCCTAACTGCGGCATGGAGACGAGTAATATTTTTTTTTAAAGAATAGTAGTATAAATTCCAAAAGTCCTCCCCTACCTTCATTCCTCATTTTCCATATATTTACTTAGAGATATTTTCAAAAAGTTGTAGTGAGTTTGACTGAGGGCATAACAATACGTCTTATCTTTAAATTAATTTAAATTCTACTTTTAAATTGTTTTTAAAGACATCTTTGTGATGACCTTCGTCTCTTAATGTTTTTTTCAGGGTAGTTAAGTGAAGCAGTAGGAGTAGAGAAGGAACAAAGCAATCTGTAAGTGGTTGTGATCATTAATTGTAAACACCACTGCACTTAATATTCTTTAAACAAGGAAATTATTTGAAAGCATGGGCGCTCTTAGATCACATTTACTGATACATTGCCTACTTACTATGGACCCTTCTTCCACCAACATTAAAAAGAAAGAAAAACCATTTCTCTGCATTGTTTCCCCTCACAAGCATTTTCTCCTCTCACTTTAAAGAAACAAACCTGGCTCCCAAAGGAAGATGCTTAAAGACCTTCATGAGTGTTGTGAGTGTCTGTCTGTGAAATACACATTGTCTCAAAAGGGGCAAACAATCAGATCAAAGATGTAGTCACTGAGGTGAAAGGAACACAGAGTGAGTTTAGAGCCACTCCTCTCCCGTCCCCTGATGGACTCTCACTCCCATCCTTTCTTTCACCTGTTTGCAGGTAGATATTGAATGACTTATGTGATAATATGGACAAATGAAGGAACGAACAAACAAATGAAAGAATGAAGGCAGGCCTGATTAAGAAATCCTCCTACAAGCAGGCTCAATCCAAGGCCAGGGAATTTTTTAAGAGATTTCCAAGCACTCTGAACCCACGGCCTAGGGTAACCTGCCCTCATCTTCTAAGTCAACATTTTCAATCTACATCTGAAAGAGGAAATTCTCAATGTGAAACCCCCTTCTCATATTCTGAAAATTAAGTCCACACCCAAATACAAGGTTTTATGCACACAGATGGCTTCTTGTACTTCTTTATGTAGAAGTTTTACCCCCTCCCTCCAGAAAATATCCAGAACTAGATGGAGATAAAGACAAGTATTAGTAAAATACAGATTCTTACTCATTTCATTTTGCTGTGGATTAATTCTATACCAGCAAGAAAGAATTTCCAGAAAGCTTGATGTAAGTACATCCCTAGGACCCAAATGCTAACATACTTCTCTCTCCCACCCCCACTTTCAAGTGAAAACATTAGAGAAAAAAATAGGGGAAGTTACATGAGTAAACTTGTTAGTATATGAGATTAACTGAAAACAAGGAATTCCCCTCCTGGACTGCCGTGGCCTAATTAAAACTCATAAAACACAAATGACTAAGACTGTTCTCGTTGATTTGTGAAATAAAAAGCAGAAAAAGTTAATTTTGTATTTCAATATTGAGAGAGGTAGGTCTAGAAGACGTGACACTTTGCAGAATAGAAATGAGAAGACCGTTTCTGAGACTTTCAGGATCAGTCAACTTCTATTCTGCTTTCCTACCAGAAGTACATGTACTTACCATCTGTACTGGCAACAGCCTATTTCGATTTACGTTCTGGTTCCATGACAGATAAGTGGCCCTAAGTAAGCATCTTTACCTCTCTGTGCCTCCGTGTGTTCATCTATGAAACAGGCATGATAATTGCCAGACTGGTCTCGAACTCCTGACCTCATGATCCGCCCGCCTCAGCCTCCCAAAGTGCTGGGATTACAGGCGTGAGCCACTGCGCCCGGCCTGATCTACAGACTTTAGGAATAAACTGAAAAAGTCTTTTCCTAAAAGTGTGTTAAGCACCATTACTCCAGGTTCCACAGCATGTGCTTTACATGTGTTATCTGGGGCTTAGGGAAATAGACGGAGTAGCTTACTCAGGTAGCAAGGGGCAAAGGGAGTTTAAGGCACAAATCTTATTTCCAAAGCCTGGGCCTCTTAGGAAGTAAACTACTTCAATGGATGCTGACAATGTGCACCCTCCTCTTGGGGTCATGGGTACCACTTTCATGGACTAACACTCTCTGGAAAATGTCTGAAGGTTTGAAGATTTTTTTCAGATCACTGGAACTCTGAAAGTTCCCTGAAAAGTTTTGCTGCGTGTGTGCAGACTTACTGTTTCTCTCAACTTTAAGAACTCTGGTCTCACTTCAGATACATTACACAAATCCTAATCAAGAAAAAAAAAAAAAACAATGGATTTTCACTTTTCAAAATCTTTCTTCTCTCTCCTTTTGGGAAATGCAGAAAAACTAAGCATTTTTCCAAGATCAACACCAGCAACAGACTGTCAATACAGTAAGCACATTAGGGGAATTAAACTCTTCCATGGCAGAAAGGG
The DNA here is from genome assembly GCA_963574225.1 of Lagothrix lagotricha. Lineage (NCBI taxonomy): Eukaryota > Metazoa > Chordata > Mammalia > Primates > Atelidae > Lagothrix > Lagothrix lagotricha. The sequence continues at coordinate 14,863 of CAUYNB010007616.1, forward strand.
GAGATAATTTAAAACAAAACCTTAGCCTACTCTTCATAGTCAATAAACTCCATCCTCTACCTTAAAGAAAATAGTTATGTACTATGTTTTTAAAAAGCAAGTTATTACTTTATTAGATTAACCATTTAAAAGAAAGTAACTAGAACTATTTTGTGATAAAATATAGCTAAGAAAACAAAATGTCTTAATCATAACACTGACTTACAAAAGCATACTAAATTCAACTTTTATATTATCTAATTTGTTCCTTTAAGAATTAGTCTAGGTAGGGCACAGTGGCTCACACCTGTAATCCTAGCACTTTGGGAGGCCGAGGTGGGCGGATCACGAGGTCAGGAGCTCGAGACCAGCCTGGCCAACATAGTGAAACCCGGTCTCTACTTTAAACAAACGAACAAACAAAAATTAGCCAGATGTGGCAGTGTGCGCCTGTAATCCCAGCTACTAGGGAGGCTGAGGTAGCAGAATCTTGTGAACCCGAGAGGTGGACGTTTCAGTGAGCCAAGATAGCACCATTGCACTCCAGCCTCGGCGACAGTGCAAGTCTCATCTCAAAAAAAAAGAAAAGAAAAGAAAAGAAATCAGTCCAAAGAAAAAAAGTCAACTAAAATGATGCATTTACATAACCACATTGTTTATAGTTAATAATATATGTGGGTTTTTTTTACTCTATGTTTTAGATTATCCTAAATATGTTGGAAAGAATAAACCAGAATAAATATGGGGTTGAAAAACAATAGGTTAGAGTTGAGGATTTAAAAAACTTGATTCAGGAAATATCCAAGGTTAAATCACTTACAGTCTTTAATGTGTAGAGTAATTGTTTAAAATTGATTTATTTTTCAAATAAAAACAACAGGAAGTAGGTAGGTTTAAGAGGTCTTACCCCAAAAACATGTCATATACAGTTGTTACCCAGTTGTCTATCTATCTAAATTCAAGGTAGTTCATAAAATTCAAGTGTTTACTTTGCATGTTCTCCTTAGTAATTTAATCTTCTGGATTTGTTACCCAATGATTATATTCAAATTTGGCTCAATTCGCCCTCCTGAATGAAGACACATCTATTCTCCAAATTCAGACTCTATAATCAGGACAGCTTAAGAAAAATAAACATGATAACTAATAGTAAAAAAAAAGCTGGGCAAAAAAGTCATTTATTTTAAACAGCATTCTAAGGTTGACAGGAGGGAATGAGTTGGAAGATGAACATCAAAAAGAAATTAAATCTAGGACCTTTAAATTTATTCAAAGAAAACAATACTGCTAGTGTCTAACTAAAATGCCAAATGACTAAATAAGTAAAACATACAATATGTCAGACGAGAGAAGTGCTAAGAAGAAAAATTAAGCAGGAATAAGGATAGGAAGCTGGGGGATAGAATGGGGAAGCTGCCATCAGTTTCAAATGATTTTTTTTTAATGCCTAGGAATATATAGGAATTTGAAGCACACCTTGTATACATTTTTTGGGAAGTACTGTTAAAGGTATCCTTTTGTGAATTCAAAGAGTCATGCAGCTAAAGTTCCATGGGCTGCCTGATTTCTTCCAAGGGGCTTTCGCTGTGTCCCAGTGTAGTTCCCCAGCCAGGGAGTTCACACCCTCAGGTGACCCATGCCCTCTTTATTGATTCCACACCTCCTGCTGGGTAAGGGGTTTAAGGAACGTCTACAAAAAGGTTTCTCCCACTGTTCAAGAAAACTTCCTTAGGGTTAAGGAAAGGGTTATTTCCTATGTCTCAATTTCAAGATGAAGAAGTCAGGCTGATTTACCGATGGAGATCACCTTGGGAAGCCTGTAAAGAGCGTTCAGATCCCTGGAGTTCCTACACTCCCACCCAGGAGAACCTGATATAAGCATTCCACCACAGCCCTGGTTAATGACCATAGTGGTGATATCATCAGCTTTTGATCCTAAGAGGCATAGGGTGACTAGGAATAAAGTAAATCACCCAAATACCACCTCTGACTCAAGAAGTCCAGCGCCACGTCTCCAGTCCTCTCTTGTACCTCAATCAGAATCATTAAGAGCAGACTGCAGCTAGACTGCCTGCTTTCAAATCTTGGCTCCACTACTTCCTGCCTGTGTTACTTTGGGCAGATTGCTTCACCTCTCTGAGCATCAGTTTCCTCATGTAAAAATGGGGATAACAAGCACATTGGCCATATACTGTTTCTGTGAGTTAAAGAAGTTAATAAGTGTAAAGCATTTCCTACCAAAACGTGTCTACTAAGTACCTACTATGTGCCAGATACTGTTCTTAGATGCCAGTGATTCATTTAGAATGGTACCTGGCATATAATATGAGCTCAATGTATGTCAGTAATTATGGGTCCACAAACGCTTGCCTGACACTCAGATTGATTATTATTATTATTTCATAAAGGTAATAGGTTGACTATTCAACACAGTATATAAACCTCTAGAGGAGTCTGGAACTGTACTCCGTGATCAAACACATTAATACTCTACAGTAAAACAAAGATTCATTCTGAGTGAGCTGAACAATGACTATCATTAGCTTCACATCGGTTCAGGTCAGGATTTGCTGCCAAATTTGTTACATGAAAATCTTTTGATTTTCAGAGCTTTTTGGATTATGGAAGAGATGGTGGGCGTGTATTTATTAAGACAGGGACTAACCCCACTGAAATCTTTTCCTTTCTAACTTCAAGAGGTTCTAGTGACCAAATAAATAGTTAAAATCATTTAGGATCAGGAAATAGGAAAACCTTCAGACATGGAAAATCAACAACTGCATAATTAAGCTATGTCAAATATTAAACAATCCCTCTCCTCAAATACAGTGCTCCGTAAATTCTCCATCCACAAACAATTTCCACAAACAAGTCTCAAACAATCTTTTTCCAAGTACTTTACAAAAGCACTCTTTGAATATACTACAAAATGCTTAAATTTTATCACTATTTTAACAGTACGACCTTGTTGTTCCCATAGAAAAAAGACAAAAGCTATTAAACGACAAATGAACAACTGGTTTAAAAACTTGTGCCTTAAAGGACAGAGTATCCTCTGTAGTCTGCCCGGGGGAGATGAATAAATGTTATGCCAAAGTGGTAAACCATCCTGCTACCAAAGGAATTTTCTCCACATTGCATTTTAAGGAAATTCACAGCTCTTGAAGAGCTATACAATAACTGGTTCAAGATGTTCTCAGTGCTGGTCAGTCCTGCACAAACCCATAGAAGCCAATGTCTCCTGCCTCTTTATTGGGCCCATGTGTTGTTATTTATCTTCCCCAACTTTTCTGACCCCTTTCCATGTATTTTTTACTGAAGTATTGCTTTGTTCAAGACCTATGTTTACCACTCCTGTGGCGATCCTGTACACAAAGACAAGTTAGGAAGACATGAAATGAACGAAGATACTTATGTTGCTTCATGGTTTTTCCCCTTCTCATTATCCTCCTACTCAATGAGACTATAGTGGGAGGTCTGAATGACATTTCCAAACCAAGAACTTAAAGCTACATTTCAACACAGTTGTCATAGGAACAACACTATGAGGCTTATCTGGGTTCTAACAAACAGCCACTTGTTTCGCTAGTGATTAAAACTCCCCCTTCAAATCAAATATATACACCCATACATACACAGACCTCAAAAGAAAAATTTAATTGGGTAAAACCGTGTACTACACCAAAAACTTAAGAAACAAGCCCAAAGGGAGAGCATTTACATTCCCAAATATGCACATTCAAATACTATTTCAGAGACATCGTTTTGAGGTCTGTCACTTAACTAGATCCCTTCGTTTGTTGCTTTACATACCCACAAAGACAAAGGCATATGCATGTCATTAATATCTTTTAACAGGGTATACAAAAATGTGAAGACTCTCAATGACCCCAGAGGAGAAATCAGAGCAAGCAACGTTATTCATTTTCGATGTACTTTTAAAAATTAATAAATTGAGAACAGCGAACAGCAAAGAGAATTGAAAACATGAAGTTCTCAGATAATTCTTATGGGATATACTTTCTAGCATTTACTGTTCCAACCTGCTTCTATCACATTTTGTCATTGAAAATTGGATGAGGAAAACCTAAAAATGAGAGGTTTTTTTCCAACAGGCACGGCAGTATTTATCCAGATTATTAAATCACCATGTTCTCCTCAAGTACTTACTTACATGAAATACAGATTTGAAAACATAAGCTAGCAGTTGAATATAAAATACCTGTAAAAACCTTAATGCTTTGTTGCCATTTTTCTGTCTTCAAGACTCTAAAAACCTATAAATCTGTGTGCTTCAAGAAAACTAATGCCACACCTTAATTAAATCAAATTGACTTATTACATTCACAAGTTTGGATCACCAATTTCCTGACTTATTGGAGGACCTGCCCTTAAGAGCCATGCTTATCTTGTCTTTCTATTTCTTTAAGAATAAATACTTATGCAAAAGTCTTGAGAGCTGCTAGTCTGAGAAAAATGATCTTAAAATTTATCCAAGTATACAAGAGGGGAAAAAACAATTAATATATCTCACCAGACTCATCTCCTTCCCCCACCCTCATCGCCCTCCACTGCTGAGAGAGAGAAACTTCAGCACTGCTATCCTGTTTTATTATACATTTTCCCTTTTGAGTTAAGGATTTTAAGATTTTGAAAGTAAGAACAGGAACCAAAAGTCACAAAAGTAGATTCAATTTCCAATTTAGCTTAAAAAGAAAGAAAGAATTATTATTTTCTAAATTACCCCAAACATCCTGTTAATAAGTTACAATTATGTATTCAAATTAATAAATGAAGATCGTTAAATTGCCTATATAATTGTTAGCATTTAAAGAACAAAAATTTTTTCCATCTGGTTCTATAAGTAGACATCACATGATTACTTCCATTGACCAATAAGAAACTGGTAAAATCAGGCAGTCACCAACCATTCTATTCTAATGTTCTTTTTCTTATTCTAGTCAACCTTTTCGGTACATTCTTAAGAAGCCAAATCAAGAAACTGGACATTCATGCCTAATATAAAATTGTTTTACCTTATACATCATGAACAAGAACCGGTTGTAGATAACGCAGGTATTCAAAGCTTTATTGTCTTTTTCTAGAACCCTTAAACATAGAGGCAGCTCAGATTCAAGATTAAAAAACGGAATCTAACATTTCAGGGAGAGAGAGACAGGCAGGCACATGCATACCAAACCAGTAAGAACTACTAATCACGATCTCTCAAAAAGTCATGAACTATATAGACAGAAATAACCACCCTTTGCTGTACTGATGTAAGCAAGTAGAACAAACTTCAAATTCATGACACAAATGTTAAAAAAAAAAAAAAAAAATCTGCTGCCATTGTAATCTACCCTTCCCAATCAGGAGAAGGTGTTTCCGATGCATTACTTGAACTTTCATTTTGTATAACTTCTATCTTGTAAAGTTCTAACTAAATACCTGACATCCTAATGTAGAGGAAAGGAAAGGAGGGCAAGTAGACTAATTCTGAAAGCATCCCTTCAAATTTCATACATGCTACATCAGATTAAATGGAAATCTACATCCATGGAAAGTTAATGTCGCAACTCTACTAAACAGCCCATTCTGATTTTGTTTCTCCTCCACTAAACAAGAAAAAATAAAACAACCAAATCTAGCTGTATTACATATGTTTAGCTAAACTGATAGCACTCAGCTCATTTTTGTTAATTACCTGGCTTCTTCTCAGTCTTTATGCGGTATTCTCTGCTGCTCTTTAGACCTTCTCACTGTTTATGTGTTCTCTGTTGAACATCGTTGTTAGGGGTCTGTGAACAACTTTTCAATTCCCACACGCACATATGATATCTATTAGGGAGCAATGCCACTTTTCACTTACCAATTCTGGATAAAGCAGTATTTCCTGGTGACAGAATGCTGCTGCTTCCGTTCACTAAAACTCCCTCTTCGCAGCTTGATAAATCTGATTATAAAACGTCTTTGTTCCAGATCACACGAGGCACTTTTCCTACAAAAGTTTTCTAAGAGTTATCTGCATTTCATTCCTGTGACAAAACAAATCAGAACAAGGGGGGCGGGGGGGGGAGAGAATAAGTCCACACAAGTTCCTGGCAAAGATTTTAAGCTGCATTTTTCTGAGTTTAATCAGTAACCTATATTAAAGTGACAGTTACCAGTTCAGGAAGTCCAGAGTTGGATCAAGTCGGTCACAACCACTTTGAGTGTCTTCCACGGGTCTGCGGACCCCAAGAAAGCAGTCACTTAGTCAATCTATCACATGCGGCTGAATCACTGGTCAGACCCCCGCCCCCCATCCAGCCTCCGTTGAGCAGCAGCCCAGGCAGGAGAGTGGCCAGACTCTGGACCCAACAAGACCTCTTATAGGGACCCGCCAATTAGCTGCTGACCAATCGCAGCCAGCACCTAGTACCTAAGTCACATGATAGGGCAGTCCCTATGACTGCAGGATTTCTGAATTACTGGGGTTACACAAAGGACACTCATTCAGGAAAAGAGAAAAAAAAAGCCATAAGCAGAAACAGAAAACGCCCAGGCTGCGACAGCTACGGCTTTAAAACAGGGAACACCCCAGCCTCACACAGACAGAGAAAGAGCCACAACCAAGCCAGGATGAAAATCAGAAGAATGTCTGGCACATATTAAAGAATAATCCCAAAGCAGAGGCCGAGTTTACAAACCCACTTCAGCTATAAATCTACTCCTCCTTTCCCCTTCCTCTGTAGTCTCCAACAATTTTACATTCTAAACTTTTTTATTTTCAAAAGCTCCAGTGAGCCTCTGCAAAACCGCTGTAGGAAAATGTGTGAGACACATGCGCCTCTCTTCCCATCCCCTCAAAATACCCCTAAAGGAGATGCAAATTTGACATGAACAGATTCCTAAGTGAAATACATTTCTTTTCAAATAGTTAAATAAATTAAGTGAAATTAAACATTGTCAGAACGGATTGGTATGGTAACTACCAAATCATCTCTCTCTCTCTCAATCATTTAAAACTGTCCACATCAAGAATACTCTTGTTAAGTAAACAAGCCCACTTAGTGAACTAGATACCATTTTATTTTTATTTGAATGCCCCCAATTTGTCTCTTAAACACCTTTTATGTCCAAGGGAGAAATCCAACTGTCAACACCCCTACCATTTCTCTGACCTCCAAAAATGGTACTTACGAATATTCCTTGTTTGGATCTGTCGACTTCTTCTCCCCCTCCCCCGACATTTGGAGTCAAAATAGGGGCTCAGCCTCATCCTTCAAACCTAAAGGCCCTATTTTGATCAGGCTGCAACAGCTGCTTCTCCGAGGCAAGCCCAGAACACTGTGCCGCTTGCCATTCCCAATTTATGGAAGGAAGCGTATGTCAAACAAACCAGGTGATGACTCAGACTGCCTCCCCCAGCCACGTTCTCCCCAGAACGGGAGGGTAGTGTAAGTGGAGCCCATTTGGATGTGACTCAGTTTTATTAAGACTGGTGGCTGTAGCTGAGCTGAGAAGCTCACATTTTTTTAAAATAACTTGTACATTTAGAGATTAGAAAGCACATTCTAACTGGTTTCAAGAATTGAATCATGTAAACAGGAGAGTTGCAAGATTATTTTTAAGGTATGGCAACGCTCTGGCTCTATTCCCTAATAGTTTAAATTTCAGAACTGGGCACCGAAATTTTTACAATGGAGGCAACCAAACGTTTGAATTCACAGAAGAGTAGCAAACGGGGTTTCTACATTTAGGTTTACTTGAGGTCTTTACCATGAGGAACTTGGACTCTTTCCATCTTGAGGATTCAAGTTTAAGTCTCCTAAGTCTGGGGCCCGCGTGGCGGGTTCTTCAGGAAGTGGTTGGGAGCAAGAGAGCCATGTTGCGGCTTTCACTTTTGCATTTACTGCAATTCACACTCCAAGCTGAGCTACTCAGACACAGCACACACGTCATACAATCACATCACCAAAAAACCTGTACAGTCCTTTAGTCTCGAACTGCCTAAAAGCTACAAAATAAAAACTTGAAAATAACCAGTGAAAACTCCAATTAAATACACTGACATGCCCTAAAAGTCTTCCTCTTCAGTAAAAACCTTACTACCACGATGGGAGTGGCATCACATGGAGTAAATTGTTCCCAGGTATTACGTAGACAGGAAGAATACAGTAATAAGAAGCGCAATTCCCCATGTGAAAAATGAAGGCTTCGGCTGAGCAATTTAACTACAGTTATCTCTTTTCAGCATACTTCCTCTAACCTTGAGCAAATGGAGCAAAGTCAGCAACTGCTCTGACTAAAGCTTGGCATTTACTGTTGATTGTGCCTTGATGGATAACTAGTCTTATTGTAACAGGAAATACATCCAACATTTGAAACATAGAAAAATGTTCAAATATCAAATTCTCAGATTGGTAGATGAGAAGACAGAAAAGGTGTACACACTGAAATCATGTATAACAGTTAATTCAGGAGGTGATTATTCACTTCATAAAAAGACTTCCTGCAGGGTTTCACTGGAATAAACACTACATTCAGTTTACATACAGAATTGATTTTCAGAAATTAAAATCAAACAAAACTATTCAGAGTGCATTTCCAAATTACACTTTTGAATTCTCTTTTAACTATGTGTATGCATTTCTCACTTGGTTATTAAAGCTTATTCATACTTCAACAGCAATGTGTTAAGTTGTATTGGCTTAAAGACAGTTACCTTGCTAAGATACAGAACATAGAGTCTATTAATTATATGGCTTTCAATGAAATAAACACAGGCTATGAAAACAGAATGTCAATAAAATTGAACACATAAAACTCTGGCATCCAGAAGGACCTGTAACATCCTTTAAGAGTCTAGCTTCTGGAGTCAGACTTACTGGGGTCTGACCTCTGCTTCTGCTGTTCGTAGCTATGGCACCTGGATTAAAAAAGTACTCAATCTTAAATGCTGAGAACAGTGCCTGACAGAGAAATCTGGAGTCATACGCATCTCAGCCATTCCCTAAGTAACACTTCTGAATGAAAAAAATATGATTCCATAACTTTTTAAAAAAAGAATCACTCGTAACTATTTTACTAATGTTGACAAACATGTGGCGAATCCATATTTTCCTCCCAAAGTTTCAGCAGTTGAAACACTCATCCAGTTTTACATCTGAGATCTGCTGGGGGTCTTTCCTCTCCAAACTTAATGGAGCCTCCCAAGGCCAGTGCAGAATCAAGCTGGGGCCAGCGAGAGAGGGCATTTAAGAACTCCAATTCCAGTCTGCCCAGATATGTCAGGATATTGGAAGTGTCAACAGCCAGGAAAAGAAGGTGAGGGGATCAGAGACTGGGGGCAACACTACCGCTCTGTTGGGGACAGAGCACTGCCCTTGACATTAACAAGGGCCCCTACTCAGAGGCATGAAGAGGTCGGTACAGACCTAGAAAAAAAGTATACCGGAGAGTCACTGTTTATTCGCTCCACAGGGCCATGACATAAAACCCTACCACAATTACCCTAAGAGAAACCCAGAGAGTTGGGTGGGGAACCTCAGTATGCATTCTCTTCTATGCTGTCTTTCATTAAGAAATTTCATTTCTTAAAGGAGCAAACAGCACGCATTTCCATCTGAGAACTATATGAAGCTGTTTCAAGCATCCCACAAACCCCTCAGTAACAAAAGCTAATCGTTTCCAGTCAGCACATAACATATTTGAAGAATAATAAAAAGGACAGTAAGCAGACAGCGTTGAGGTGCAGGCAAGCTTTATAAATATGGAATTCCTCAAATATGGTACTCAGCACTAGTTGGGGGGGCGGAATGGGGGTGAGGAGTAGTTGTTCTGCGTTTTGTTTGAGGGCGAGCAACTGCTCCAGCTTGTCTTTACCCAGGCAATGTTTTGGAGATAGATGGTAACATAATGGGGGGAAAGCCAGCAAAATGAAGAGAGGGTGGTTGAGATTACAAATGAGTGTCGGGGGAAGGATCCATTCTGTTCCCCTCCATGCCGCAGGCTGGTTTGAAGACGCACACAGACCTGATTCAACAGTTCAGTTCAAGGCTGGTTTGGAGCTCCCAGCACGGAGCTTCCTGTCCACCGCCACTCCTGTCCCAATTAAGTTATAAAATACCAAAGGACCCAACTGTGTCAGACTCCCAGAAAACAAAGTTACAAGTCGGGAAAGTCAAACAGCTTGGGTTCTAATACTGTCTGAGGCTATTACCTGTGGGGACTTAGAAGAGTTCCTTCATTTCTCTAAGGCTTTTACTTCATCTGAAGAATGGGAATAAGAGAAAAAATACAAGCAAGGAACAGAGATTGCTGTCTCAATAATGTCTGCTGCCACCATCAGCTCTGCAAAGGTGAGCTGTCACCTCCAGTACTAATCTTACAATTTCTCAGGAGAGAAACAAAAAATAATCTTGTGGCTGAGTGCAGTGGCTCACGCCTATAATCCCAACACTCTGAGAAGCCGAGGCGAGAGGACTGCTTGGAGTTTGAGAACAGCCTGGGCAACATACTGAGATCTCATCTCTACAAAAAATAAAAATTAAACAACAACAAAAAAAACTAGCCTGGCATAGTGGAGTGTGCCTGTAGTCTCAGCTGCTCTGGAAGCTGAGATGGGAAGATCACGTGGGCCCAGGAGTTCAAAGCTGCAGTGAGCCGTGGTCGTGCCACTGCACTCCAGCCTGGGCAACAGAACAAGACACTGTCACAAAAACAGAAAAACGAAAACAAACAAACAAAACCTCAAGCTGTCAAGCCACTCGTTCATTTGAAGGCAAACCTACGTTTTACAACGATCAAAAATCTTTGGATTGCTTCTATATTCACTTTTTGATTCTAGCAAAGTATCCTACTTTGAAAACAAGATTCTTTCTTTCTGTATACATTATATGTAAGATCCACAATATCAGAGATTTTTCACAGAAACCTACCTCCACGGCTATGTGTACGCCTCTATAGACATGCGCACAAGCTAAATCTAGTCTTATATAAGAGAATCTGAACACTTCTATATGAGGGCTGGCCTGTGTTTCAAGCTTCTCATGTTATATAAGGAACCACTTTGCCTGTCTTCCTGCAATGATTTCAGATCTAAGCAGTATACTTCGCTCACTAAAGTTTTTATTAGTTGTCTTCTTTCCCCACCCATTTTAAAGAACAAACTGACTCAGTTTTTTGATGGCAACACCACTGGGTGGGAGTGATATGGGAGTGGGCAGGGTGGGAGAAAGGGAGGATGAGGAGGAAGAGGAGGTGGTGGGAGCCAAGAGCTGAATCACAGCCATGTGAGTAATCCTAGACTTTTTTTTTCTTCCTAAGGGTATGAATCAAATTAAGCTTATTTTGCTGTGGGTGAAGGAAGAGGAACATAATAGCGTGAATCAGAGCAATTAGCAAATATGCGGCACTCACTAAAAATTAATTACAATCACTACTTTTTTCACATGTCTGCCTGAAGATGCCAGAGAGGTTTTGTTATTAATCAATACAATCCTTGACAACAATTCTTCAGACTTTGAACTCAATTATCACCCTCTTCCCTTTAAAAATTTCCTTTTACACATGAATTTCAGAAACAGGAATCCTTTCGGAGCTTCTGTGAGATAATCTTTGGCCCTTGGAGGTAAGTGTGAAAACAGCATGGATAATGCTGGGTAGAGACCAGGTTATACACTATCTGGCCATGAATACTGGAAGCAAAATACTGAATTTATAAAAACAATTGCTCAGCAAATGAGTTCAACCTCTCAAGAGCATTCCAATGGGAATGCTGCATGCAACAACACACCCTCAGGGAAAAGTGGGCATTCCTTTCATAATAGTTGGCAGTAAGAATAAAGTTGTCATACAAAACTTTTGAATTGCCTTAGGGTGAAATAAGCAGATCTTCATCAATGTAAGAATTTGCTAAGAGTAATATTAAGAAAAAGATGGATCAAAACATGTAAAATCTGTTTTTCTGAATTTACATAGTTCTTACTAGGCTAAGTAAGAATGGCTAAGGAGGAAGGCTTGAACAAATAAAATACTATTTTAACAGAGCCTATGCATTAGGAAGTCAAGAGGGCATATTTGGACTCTACTGAGATTCTGTTACATTTTTTACTACATAAATGAGCTAAAATACATTGTCTGCTTAGTTACCTACCCGTGATTTTTTCTCTTATTCAATATAGGTATGGATATTCTTTAGGTAAGCAAATGCTCTTTATGAATGAGTACCCTTACAGAACACTCTACACCAAGGAGCTCAGAGAATAGAGTCTTTATCATATTGTCGGGTTTTCCAAAGTTCACTTCTATGTATACGACACAGTTTTTTGTGCTAGTATCTTTAGTGAGGTCTCCAAATAAATTATTTCAAGACCACTCTGAATAAGCCAAGGCTTTTACTTCTCTATTTCTATGTGTTCCTCGATTTGGAAATTTTAATCTGTAATGATGAGCTCTTTAGGGATGTTAATTTGTATGCCCAAGTTTGCATATTCCAAAGTCTGCCTATGGAACATTAACATTTTGGAGACCTCAGTCAAGATATATTTACATAATCTACAAAGATATATCAATGTTGGGTTCATATAAAATGGGCCAGATCTGTTTTCAGACCAGGTGACTTGGCTACCTCTACCTTCCAACCCTCAGGTTCTCTACCATCCCACCTAAGCCAAGTTAATGGTAATGCAGTGTTTCACTTTCTACCTTTCAAGTCAGCATTCTCTCAGTTTAGAATCTCTAACTTCCTATATAGTAGAAATAATACTCCCAAGCCCAATCTGGTCACATCCTGACAGGCATCTACTGGAAGGGGCTGGAAGTTTCCAAAAATTTCCAGTTCATATTTTAGTTCTCTCTCTCTCTCTCTCTTTCTCTTTTTTTTTTTTTTTTGATATTTCAAATAACAATTGCAGGGGTAAATTCTCAGAGTTCCAGCCCTCTGAAGAAAAGAGTCCTTGGGCACTCTGTGCGCGTTTTATCTGCTCCCAAAATGCCAGATGTTTGAGGCTGAAGGTCAGGGGCAAGGCGCAGGGGTTGCCATTCTGATATTTTATGTGGGGAGAATCAGAATTTTCAAAGGCATCATTCATGCTGAGTATAAATGAATTTAAGACTGTCTGTTCCCAGCATACCCACTAATTATGCTGACATGACCTGGTTCTCATCTAGTGGTAAGAGAAAAGGATAAAAACCAGCAGCAAAGACAACTTGAAGGCCAGGCGTTTGACCAAGGACAGTGATGGGAATGAGACAGAAGTGTAGGACAACGGTGGAGGTGGAGGAGGTGGTAGTGGCACACGTCTTTACGCACGTCCCGAGCGTGTCCCAATATCATCTCGTAGACCGGGTG